>JAGFMF010011958.1:8099988-8185798 GCA_019455555.1 Galemys pyrenaicus | reverse complement strand
TGTTTTCTAATTTGCTGTATTTGTTGTGACAATGTTTTGCTGGTATTGGCTGGCATCTCTTCAGGATATTCTTGGAGGGTCCTCTGTCTGAGTGTGTATTCTGGGGTACGCAGGCATTCTGGCTTTGGGGAGGTACTGCACTCTACTCGGTGCATTTGAGCTGGAAGATTCAGAGCCTCACTGAACTTGTCTGCAGCTCCATATTCAGGGCTCCCTGTTCTGCAGAGTAGGACGTCTGGGCTTGGTCCTGGTGTACACTTGCAGCCTTTTTCTGGAGATCACCCCCCCTGGTCTCAGTGTGTTCGAGCTACAGTAGTATGTCACTCCGCAAGGCTGTCTGAAGATCCTGGTCTAATGATCCCTGTCGTGGTAAGATGGCTCCTGTCTGGTACTTTCCCCGCTGCCCTGGAGCCTCCAGAGGCCTTCTCACAGACTACTCATCTGCATATGGGAGATTAGGTGCTGGCATCCACCTCACTCTGGGATTCTAATGGGTGGCTTCCAGCCTGCAGAGTGACCCGTCTGGTGTGGATCCCGGGCTTTTCCAGGTTTCGGAGTGTGGTGTTCTGGGTCCTTTTCCACTGGGTGCACTTCTGTATGCCCTTTCTACCATTCCCCCCATAAAATTTTAATATCACAGATAAACCATATATTTGTTTCTGTTCTGTGACTAATTGGAAAGCTAAAAATCATGTAGTAACTAAATAGTCTGGCTTTTAAAGAACTAATTTTATCATATTTGGAAAAGATACTGCTGTCATTGAGAATGCATGCTTTAGATGTGGGATTATCTTTTAAAAAGTTTAAAAATAAGAAAAGCATCTTTCACCGTTTCTGGTACTCTCCAGTTTGTGTAGATCCAGAATCTTTTGCCTAAAGAACTTCTTACACTGCAGATTTGCTGGCAATAAGTTCTCTTAGTTTTTGCTTGCTGAAATAGTTTTTTTTTTTTTGTCTTTTATTTATTTATTTATTTTTAGAGATATATTTATGCACACAAGAGCTGGGGTGCAGGCCAGAAGTGTGGAGGGGGGTGAGAGGATCCACCAGAGACAGAGCGGGGAGCAGAACAGGCAGATGGACTGAAACACACTGCTGAGGGGAGCAGCGGGGAGACAGGAGAAGTCTGTTGTGCCATGTGGGTCAGCTCCCTGGCCAGGGATTGAACTCACACTGTATTGGCTGCAGAAGCCCCACGGTGTAGCGCTCAACCCCAGGGAGGACCTTGGTCTTTTAAAATGTACACGTTTCTTTGTATGTATTATTCTGGGTTGATAGTTTCCCCTTTCAAGTTTATCATTCCATTATTTTCTGGCCTGCATCGTTTCTACCAAGAAATTGCCTGTGAATCCTACTTTTGTTCCTTTGAATGTCATATCCTCCCTTTCTCAGAACCCCTTCACCACCCTCCCCCACTTGTTGATTTCCTGAGATAAAGAATTTCAGAAGTTTGATTATGGTTTTCAGTGGTTGGATTAATACACACCTACATAGGTGGGATTTTATTTTTGTTTTTGTATTTACTCTCTTTGGCATTCTCTGGAGTTCTTGGATCCGTCTTTGGTTGTTTTTCATTCATTTTGGAAAATTCTTAGTCATAATCTATTCAAATATTTTTTTATGTTCTGTTTCTATTAGTCCTTCTGGGACTTTAATTTTGTGTATTATAGACCCTTGGATGTTGTCCTACAGCTCTTGATTGCTAGATTTGTTTTCTTCTTCATTCTTTTTTCTCTCTTTGTGTCTTAGCTTGGATAATATTTATTGACTGGTATTCAAGTTTATTGAGTCTTTTCTCAGCTGTGTTTAGTCTTCTGCTAAGGCACCCTAATGAGGACATTTTTGATATCTGATATCATTTGTTGTCTTTGTTCCTAGCATCTCCACTTACATTTTGGTGTTTCTATCTCCCTCTGGAAATTCCCAATCTTCTCATGCATTGTGTTGACTTGTTTTTGCATATTAGATTCCTCCTTGACATATTCATGATAATCATTTTGAGGTCCTTGTCAGAGAACTCTAACACTAGATCAAGTTTGGTTTTGTTATTTCCTATCTTCTTGACAGTGATTTTTCAAGATTTTTATTGAATTCTGGACTTTGTATTTGGAAAGTCAGTAGAAACTGAGTTAAGTGGTATTTACACCTGGAAATAGAGATGGTGAAGGGAGCAGAGTCTCACCATGTTGAGCTGGCTTTGGATCTAGTAGTTGATTCACTCACAGTGCACCAGATTCCAGATTTCTTCAGCCTTGTGCTTCATGGGGACCACAGAGTACTGCAGAATTCTCCCAGGCTGTCTTTCCAATCTCAGCTTGCTTTGCCACAGAGGGAGCTCTCTTGCCCCTTCCTGGCGGCAGACTGCCGATCCTCTGTGCTGAATATGGGTGAGGAGGATTGGGGGACTAGAGGTTTGGTTTTCTGGTCCATATTCAACCATAGAGTCATGCTGAGCCTCAAAACAGGCTTTCTAAGAATTCATAGTCTCTTCTACTTTCTCAGGCAGTGGAGGGAGGTATTTTAGCTTTTATCTGTCTTTTGTCTGTGGGGATTCTTGGGGGAATAGAGTGACTTCCTCTACCCCAATGGCAACAAACTTTTGATTGTAAATTTTTAGGATCATAGGCCCCAATTTCCTATATCTCCACCACAGGACATGTAGCATGTTCAGAGACTGTGTAGTTTTCCCTGGGTCCTAGGGTGAGGTCCCTTCTCAGTTGCTTAAGATTTTTGATCTGAATGAGAGATGGTTCTGAGAGATGGGTGGGCTTTTGCAACTAAGGAAGCTGTCCCTGGACTTACCTTGCCCATTATCCATCCTCTCAGGATATTGTGTATTATGGTCAGGTGGCCCTTGACAGGATCTTAGGGATGAGTGCAAATTCGTCTTGTGTCTGCAGCTTCTACTTACTTACTCAGCTTTCCGAAATTTCAATAATTTTTATTTTACTCAATTTTGTGGTAACTACTTTTTCTTTTCATGCTTTGCCACATTCATTTTTTTCTTGGAGTGTTTTTTTTTTTTTTAGTATTCAGTTAACCTGGTTTCTGTTGTCTGATGGTTTTTTAAGAAAAGCCTTGATTTCACAGATTACTCAGTTTGTCTTGTTAGAGTAGAAACTACGTTTTCTAGCAGTTGTCTGTATCTTGGGTTGGGGAGCAGGAGAGAATTCTATTCACTGGTCTCCTAGCACTACAGTCCTTTCATCAAAGAATGGGCCTAATTCCCTCCTATGCTTTATGTCAGAGGCTCTTGAGAAATAAAAAATACCACTCTTTGGTAGTGTGTGTTGTTCTCATCAGGCATCATAATCAGTATTTATCAAGGGAAAAATCCCTTTTCAGAGGCTTAGTGTGGCAACTTAGAGCTTTATGAAAGGGGGATCAAAAAGATCATCTTTTTTTTAATAAAAAAAGAAAAGCAGTTTCACTTTTTAAAGAAAAGTAGTTCATTAACCAGGGAAAGTTTAAAAATGCAGAAAGATAGAAAATAAATTGAAACACCCATTAATCCCATTAAGAAAACATCACTGATATTTTATTGAGTTTCTTCTAGTCATGTTTCTAGGATTGTGTCTATATTAGTTTGTGTACACTGATATGTATTCCCAAATAGTGTGTTCTGTTTAAATAAACTAGTTACAAATGGTGTAGTTACTGTTGGCTGGGCACTGTGGCACTCGTGAAGTGATGATGTGATCATGTTGGGCTGACAAAGATGCCAAAATTTATTGCATATTTTCTGTTTGCTGTTAGAGCTGGACAGTTGTGTTTATGTGATTCCAATAGATTGTCATTTCTTTCAAAAAAAGAACAGGGATGGGTTCTTGGTGCTAAGGTCCCTACTAGCCCATGAACCTCCATCCATTTTCACTTATACTGACCCATTGTTAGGATGAGAACAAACAGGAATAAGGTCTTAACACATGTTTTATTTTCTTTCTTTTCCAGAAAGTATTTTGGAGAAAAAATTGGACTGTATTTTGCCTGGCTGGGATTATATACATATTTCCTCATCCCATCTTCTGTAATTGGGGTGATTGTGTTTCTCTATGGATGTGCAACGATTGAAGAAGATATCCCCAGGTAAGTTCATTGGAAGGAGGAAGACTCAATTTCCCCAGGTAAATTGGCATGAAGGAGGAAGGCTCAGTTTCAAATGGCATCCTAGATGCAAATACATTTCATGTGCCTCCTTCCAAAGTCTTCGGTCTCTATTTTCCTCCTTCCCTATTGCACACGTAAATATAGACATATCTGGGAGCTACATGTTCTGGGAATGGCTCCATCGTCATGCTGGGCACAGTTGGCTTCCTCTCCTGGGCAGGCACGTCTCCATGACCAGGGTCTGATGTGACCAGGTGGGAGAAAACTAATGAAAAATAAAACCATGGCAGAGACATGCTTTTCTACTCAACATCATGGCTTTTTCCCTCTGGTTTCCCATAAGACCAAGATAGGAAGTGTGGGGTGATCTTGGGTCATGGCTATGTCTACAGGGTCAAACAATGTTGGGATAAAATGCTGTGGGCTGTCTGAAGGAGCAGGCAGCTCTGGAGCTAGGAAGGCTCAGCCTGTGGCTCAGGAAGACAAAGTATAGGAGGTGACAGGTCCCTTGAGTAGGATCTTGGACAGCTCGTTCTTATGGGAGAAGAGAGCACCTATAAAGAAAATAAACACTTGAAAATAGCAGCCTCTAGGACTGACAGCATTGTGTGTTAGTTTTGTGACTGCATTGTTCTCTCCCTGAGTCTTAGTGTCCTTGGCTGTGAAAAGGTGATAATAGCATCTACCTCTTGGTGGTGGGGTAAAGGTTGAAGGAGACAGTGCCTGACATGTGGCCGAGTGTTAAGAGATAATTGTTGAGTGAATCAACATCTGTGGAAATAGAGTACAAGGGACAGAAGAAACAGCCAGTACTTAGAATTTAAATCTCTTGCTATTGCAGAGCTGTCCTTGCAAAAGGAAGCACAGCTTATGTAATTTAATACTATTTTGGTTGCAAATGATGGAAAATGCAACTTGAATTAGCTTGATAGCTAGATGAGGACACTGGGGAGATGATGAGTATCCACCAAAGTTGGGGATACTAGTGGGCATCCCGAAGAAAGGAGCAATAGCTGTACTCTTTTGAGGAAAGGTTGGGTAGGAACCACGTACCTCTTCTTGCCATTCTATCAGTCCATAGAAAGGATCTTGCAAGTTAGATAATCTGGAAGTAGTGTTGTCAACATTTCAAATAAAACTAAATAGCTTGGCAGAAGAGACAAGTGTGTGCATGGCATTCCAGGATCTTCTGTCCCATATTTCTGCTGGGAGTGCTAAGAACTTGATCAAGGAGACAGATTGTCAGGGTCCTACCTTTCCTACAATATGAGGGATGCGCCCATACCAAATATCTAGCTCATGCAAGAGTGGTACTAGGTGGTTTGGCTGTACTAGATTTTTTTAAAAAGAGATTTATTTATTTATGCATACAAGAACTGGGGTACAGGCCAGAGGTGTGGGGGGTGAGAGAATTCACCAGGGACAGAGTGGGGAACAGAACAGGCCAGTTGATGGAAGAGAAGCAGCAGGCGAGACTGGAGAGGTCAGCAGCACCATGTGGGTCACTTCCCTGGCCTGGGGTCATATGTGTGCTACCGTTAACCCCTTGTACCACCAGGGAGGCCCCAACTTTGTTTTTGTTTTTTTTTATCCTATATATCAGTGCTGTAAACTCTGTAAGATAGGTTATTATTATTCTCACACAAGAAAGATGGAGAAATTGATGCTAAATGAGGTCACACAATTTGCCCAACCTCAACTTCTAGTAATCATTAGCCCTGGATCTGAAGTCCATTGCCACCTGCTCCAAAGTCTTTCCTTGTCTCAAGAGGCTGTGAGGTCTTCCACAGGCTCATGTTCTCTTGGCAGCCCCATAGTTTCAACTGGTCTTTCCTGGTACATTCGAAGGAAAAACAACTCCAGTGATTCCCTTGCCTGGTTGTGATTCCTACAAAGCTCTCTCGGGTTGATCTGTGCATAGAGAACCAGGACAGTGTGGGGTGCCAGCTCACAGCATGATGTATAACTTATGTCCTCCTGCGCCACATGGGAGTACATGAGACAGTGACTCCTGTTGGAAATGACCATGGTCTACTCTTGCTTCAAAGATATGTGCTTGTGCACATGCTTGCACACTCACACATAGCAGGTGAATGTACCTGCAGAATGTGATCATTATTATCAAAATAGGCCACGTTCATGTCAGCTGGTATAGTGTTTTACAAACTGAATTATGGATTCAGTTTAAAGGGTTGTCTTTTTTTAAAAAAAATGATTTATGCATACAAGAACTGGGGTGCAGCTCAGAGGTGTGGGGGTGAGAGAATTCACCAGAGACAAGAGTGGGGAGCAGAACAGGCAGATCTACTTGAAATACGCTGCTTAGGTGAGCCGCAGGCGAGGCAGGAGAGGTCTGCTGCACCATGTGGGTCCCCTCCCCTGGCCAGGGATTGAATTCATGGTGCAGTGGCTGCAGATGCTTCATAGTGTGGTGCTGAACCCCTTGCGCCACCAGTGAGGCCCTACAGGGTTATCTTTTAAATGAACTAGAATGAAGTTCTAAGGTAGAGTAGATAAAGTAGAATGAAGCTAGCTAGAGAAGTTTGAAGTGAAATACTAGTCACCATCACAATAAGCAAGTGTAAGTATTGTTTCATGAGATTTTATTTCAGTTGTATAAGTGTATTGGTAGGGAGATGGTGTGTTTCTATTTGTATACTGCAATTTTTTGAATTGTAAATTAGTCAAAAAGTTTCAGATTTAAGATTGACTGCTAGAGAATTGAAATTTTGGTTTTGGTTTTTCAGACAGAGGGTAATTTGTGGCTGATCAGAAAGGTGTAAATGATAGAAAAATACTCAGTAGATAATGAAGAATTTTTTAAAAGAATGCTCTTTATTCATAATTGTCCATCAAAATCATAATATTCATCAAAAGTTCAATCTCTCTGAGTCTGAAAAAATCTCATGAAATGCCTCTTCTAATCAAAGGAACAGCCACTGCATCCCAGGACTGAATCTAAAGAGATTCATGCTCTTTTGGGGATTGTGTCTGTCTACCAGCCACTCTTAAGGATGATTCAAAGGTTGCACTATTCCTGGAATTATTTTAGAGTTTTCTAACTTTGGCATTGAACCTTAAACTTATTGTTTAGATGTGGCTTTTTAAAAACCTCCTATTTTGAGGGAATTGTAACTATACAGGAAGTTGAAGGCTAATGCAGAAGGGCATTAACCCATTTTTTAAAAAATGATTTATTTATGCATACAAGAACTGGAATACAGGTCAGAGGTGTGGGGGGTGAGAGAATCCTTCATTCAGTTCCCCCAATGGTTATATTTGCATCACCACAGTTCAGGAGCAAAACCAGAATATTTACCTTAATTGGAATTTTGAGTGGTACCTTTTGTCATAGTAACTTTGATATGTGAGCGCAAAAATATCATTTGAAAATAGTGATTCCACAGCTTGATGTAGAACTTTACTTACCAAAGAATTGGTTTCATTTATCAGGCATTTGCTTACATTGGTAAGAATGACTGGAGTATTAAAAAAGCTCCCTGGTGGCACAAGGGGTTGAGCACAGCACTGTGGGACATCCACATCTGCAGCACGAGTTCAATCCCCAGCCGGGGAGCGGACCCACATGGCGCAGCAGACCTCTCCTGCCTTGCCTGCTGCTCCCCTCAGCGGTGTGTTTCAGTCGATGTGCCTGTTCTGCTCCCCACTCTGTCTCTGGTGAATCCTCTCACCCTTGTGCCTCTGTCCAGTACCCCAGTTGTTGTATGCATAAATAAATAAATCTTTTAAAAAAATTTTAAAAGCTCAAGCCTAAACCAGATTGAAGAATTTGCTTATGTCATGTCGACAGGTCCGAGACCTGACTAGCAGGTGAAGTGTCACTGCCCTTGTTCCTGTGACAGCCCCGCATCACCTCACTGGCAAGCACTGAGCACCACTGACTTTGGGGTCCAAACCAATAATGCTTTCTAGAGAAAATGATGGAGGCAGCAGTACCCCAATAGATTCTGACCGCAGTAGAAATCCATGGAGCCAGCAACCAGTGACTGACTGAGTCTCTCTTTCACTTCTAAGCAAACTTCCCCTCATTCAGTCTGTCTGGAGGCAGCCTCGCTCAGGGATGCATCGTCATTTTAATGACATCCTGAGTCTGACTTTCTCCAGAATTCTGTTAAAATTGTTTACATAAGAACGAACCAAAAAATCCTCCAATACATATAAAGCATTCTGATTTCAAATTTAAATGATTTGGGGAGTATCCAATTTAAATGATTTGGGGAGTATCCAAAATGGCCACCATTTTGTACAAATGATTGATAGTTGACTATTCTAATTTTAAAACCAATCATTAACACAGCACTTATGTTTCTCAGCGCTTTGCACTGAGTGGGTTGCTAATGCTTTATTCATTCTTGACCTTTTACCATTGACTGGATTTCATCAGGGTTAGGTTGTTCGGGATTATCTATACACACACTATAGATACAATATCTGCATAAAAAAGTCCCAAACCACAAAGTGATGCCCCTCACACATCCCTTGAAGGGCATGCCCTGAGGTCCTCAGATATGGCTCAGAAGCAAACTCTCCCGTAGCTTTTATCCAGGCCAACAACTTCTGTGTGCATCTGTTTTCTAAGAGGGCACTCTCTTCTCCAAAAGTAGCACACTCTTCAACTGTAAGGTGACCGTGTGTCCGACCCAGAAGACTTAAAGGAAATTTCTCTCCAGTTACCAATACGAATGTGCACAAGTGAAGCTAGCTGAACTTATTAAGATATTACCATTTAGTATTGCCGATGTGAGTGAGTCACCGCTCTTGACACTGCCAATGGAAGCTTAGCAGCCAGTCAGTGGAGGAACTAGGATTTGCCCTCAGAGACTCCAAGTTTCCATTCTCTCACACAGAAGGCCTTTCCTAGCTGTGGACTTAATAGCTCATTAAAAGCAAGCCTGAGAGCTCGGACCTGACCGACAGTGACAGCCCTCCACAGACCCTTAGGCTTCTTCATGGAGCCGAATGCCACCCAGGTCTCCTTTGTCTTCCTGGCTTTCCACACTCAGGCTACCAGCTCCCTCACCCTACAGTGGCCTCCCACGTGTCAACCGTGCTCTGTAGCGCCCTCTGCTGCCTCTTTCAGGAGAAAACACAGCTGTGGTTTTTAGCATAGGCTCCCTCGGCCTCCCCATTGCTGTGTGTGTAAGAACAGCCAATGTCCATTTTCATGAAATTTTGACATCTTCACCCTCTCCCCCAAACATGAACTTAACCATTTACCTGGTAGTCCCCGAAGGGAGTATTACATGCCAAAGTGATAAGTTTGTTCATTTTCTTACCTGTATGGTAGGACCTATGTGGGAGGACATTAGAGAAGTCCGTTAGGGCTTTGGTTCTTTGCTTCTTATTTGCAATTTCACTGTGAGTCTAGATTTTTGGATCCAGATAATCACTTGAATGGAATTTCAAATGTATTCATCAGCCTATTAAACAGAAACAGTAAGAATGTATATGATGGTTATTTGGTTCATGCTTCCCTCTCTAAGTATCATAAAATCTAGACCTTAGAAGACTTTACATTCCCCTTAGTCCCATTTTAAGGTTATGATCATTCTTATTTGGTTGATTTTAAAATTCACATTCTACAGCTGATGCACTCAGAAAAGAACTTCCAATTCACACCTAACTCCATTGTACTTCACATGGCCTCTCCGTCTTGAAGTAAGAGCTAGCATCAATCCAGCCATACACTGTTTGTTTTTCCTGGTGACCAGTATTACACATTCTGGAGACAGCAGTAGGATTTAAGGAGGCAACTTGTGCTTTAAGAATGGATTTGAAATCTAACTCAGACAAGTCATTTATTCCCAACTGTTGATCTTTCAACCTCATAGACTCAGCACATTTCGAAGGGACTTTTTAAGGCATCATTCATTGTATCACATCTCTTGACACTTTGGTACTAACTTTCTGTTGGGAAACTTCTAATGTCAGAGAGCTCCATATTTCAGGTGGTTCATGTATTGGGGGGGGGGGTAAAATTAAAGAATAACACTTTCAAGGTGAAAAATCCAAGCTTAGCTTCTTTAACACCCCATTTGTGGAGCGGATGAGCTTAGTCATGGATTTGGAAGTGGGAGCTGGCTTGGGTCGGCTTGCTTGGGTGCATTACTGCTTGAGCTCTGTGTGAACCAGTGGCTTCTGTCCCCTGCAGCAGGGAGATGTGTGACCAGCAGAACGCCTTCACCATGTGTCCCCTCTGTGACAAGTCCTGTGATTACTGGAACCTCAGCTCAGCCTGTGGGACGGCACGGGCCAGCCACCTGTTTGACAACCCCGCCACCGTGTTCTTCTCCATCTTCATGGCTCTGTGGGGTAAGTAGGGTCACCAGTACGCGGGCAATGCCTTTAAATGGTACAATGACTAAGCTCTGAAGGATTGCTTCCTTTAGTTGTCTTTATATTTCAAGAAGAATTTCAGGGACAGTTCCTCTCATATGTGTAAGCAGAACTAGGAATTTTAGTTATTTTTTTTTTTATTTTTAGAAAAAGATAAAATAATGTTAATCTTGTAGTTGTCTCACGTATGGTTTATTGAGAGCTTGAGTCTACATATGTCTTGAAAACCCATACTGTACCCATAAAACACTTCCGGATACCCTGCTAAGTCATGTCAAATCTTAGCTGTCATCCAGTATAACACCTGGGGTAGCTGAGGTTACAGAATTAGCTCATGGGAAAGGTGGACTCAGATCTGATCTCCTGAGTCCAGGTTCAGTGCTGTTTCCAGTACACCAAAAAAGAAAGACTGTAAAGATTTCACTTAACATGATTGATAACTTCAATAGTCTCATCAAAGGGTTTTGTAAAATGAAGAACAAATCTTCTTCCTCCCTTGCCTTCAAGTATTAGGGTAAAAATGTTCTCTGAGGGCCTCCCTGGTGGTGCAGCGGGTTGAGCGCCACACTGTGAAGCATTCACAACACAGCAGTGTGAGTTCGATCCCCTGCCAGGGAGGGGACCCATATGGCGCAGCAGACCTCTCCTGCCTCACCCGCTGCTCCCTTCAGCAGTGTGTTTCAGTCCATCTGCCTGTTCTGCTCCCCACTCTGTCTCTGGTGAGTCCTCTCACCTCCTGCAACTCTGGCCTGTACCCCGGCTCTTGTATGCATAAATAAAAAATGTTAAAAAAAATGTTCTCTGAGACATAGCTGTCTGACCACACACATGCACACACGTGCACACATGTCCATGCATGCACATGCACACACACACACTTCTGTTCTCTCACAAACTGGGGTGGCCTGGAATAACAGCCCTGTGGTAACTGAGCTCTTCCAAGAAGACACACCCACGTGCATAAAGAAGGGACCGAGCCCACATGTTCCAGCCCGTCTGGAGTGGCCACCTGCTTTTACTCATCAGCGGATGTGCAGGCCCGAGCTCTCCCCCTGGATAGCATACCACCAGGGCCACCATCCCGCGGTGGAGGCTGCTTGATTTATCGCTGGCTCCACAGGGGCCTGGAGGACATGCCAGGATGGGTGTGAGTCACACCTTTGCAAGTGTGAGGAGAGAGAGGCTCGTTTGTCACAGCCCTGAGAGAACTGAACACGACCTGCCCCCAGCCCGTCGGCACCTCTGCTTGGGTCGAGAAAGAGCTAGACTGGACAGATTCTCTTCTTATGAGCCCACTACCAGTAGCTTCCAGGGGACACTCTGTTCTTGGGGGGGGGGTATGGCCGCTACCCAGGGGCACAAGGGCAGTGGTCAGCCCACAGAAATAGGACAGGGGGTAGGAGGAAATGGCACCTGCAGTCACGAGGCTCTGGAGCTGTTCCCAGCTAAAGTCGAGGCTTGCTGCCTGGAAGTCAGAGGCAGTTTTGTGTCTCCTTGTCACGCAGGAACATCTAGTAATTACAGCAACATCCATTTGAACAGCTACGGAGCCTGGGATATGCATTCATGTGTTGATATATTACAGCCCAGATTCCCGTTAATTTGTCTTGCACCCATTACCACGGTGGAGCAGTTGAAGCTTAATAACCCTGGGGCCGTGATCCCTGAAGAACTTTCCTGGGATGTGTGATTCCTTGCTGTAGAGGATCTTGGTTTTCAATTGTACTTTACCTCTTTCAAGCCCGGACAACTGTCTCCCCTCTCTCCTCCGTAGCTCTAATGAACAAATAGCTTCCCTGCCCCTCCGGGCATTCTCTGTAATGTTTTGCCCCCGGCTCCTCTCTCTTCCTCTCACAGAGCAGGAGGGAGAGCACAAAAGGTGGGAGTGTGTCAGAGCTTCCTGGCATAGGGCAGGGTTTTTTTTTTTTTTTTTAACAGCCTCACTGTGTTTTATGTGATGATGAATTTGGTTATGGTAGCCAAGAGCCGCGGGCATGCATGCCAACAAATTACAATTAAGAAATAATAGTAAAGCCTCCCACTACCATGATTATGATGATTGGTGGTGCTGTGCTAGGTGGGCCTGGGGCTGCCAGGATAAGTCTGTAGGAAGTGATTGTCCGAGGGGAGAGATGCAGGTTGTTGGCAGGACACCAGTGGGGGGTTGCCAAGCCAGAGAGGTGGGGGTGGGGGGAGGGGCCATGGGAACAGTGGGGATGAGTGTGCGTGGAGGGTACTAGTCAGTCTTCAGTGCCCACCCCACCTCCCCACACCCCTGAGGTTCTGGTTTCAGACTCTGGGGAACTTTAGAAAGAAAATGATGCCTTATTGATACAGGAGGCCAAAGGACAGATTTTGGTTTTTGTTTTTTCAAAGATTTATTTATTCATGCATACAAGAACTGGGGTACAGGCCAGAGGTGCAGGGGTTGAGAGGAGTCACTAGAGACAGAGTGGGGAGCAGAACAGGAAGAGCTACTGAAATCCACTGCTGAGGGGAGCAGCGGGCGAGGCAGGAGAGGTCTGCTGCGCCATGTGGGTCCCCTCCCTGGCCAGGGATTGAATTCATGGTGCAGTGGCTGCAGTGCCATGGATGCTTCACAGTGCAGCGCTCAACCCTTTGTGCCACCAGGGAGGCCCCAAAAGACAGGGTTTTGAATAGAGATTAAGGACCCCAACTTAGGAATCAGCAATGCTAAGTATGTCTGGGTCCTGCCCCTCCCAGCTGTGACCCGTCACCAGTTGTGTGACGTGCTCTGGGATCACAGTCCGTGCTCCTCACCTGGTGCCTGTTACGTTGTGCTCCTCTGTCCAGTGGTGAAGCAGGGCCTTCCCAGCGGTGCTCTCATGGCAGTGAGCGCCTGCTGTGTTCATGTGCCCGGAGTGCTCCCCTGCTTTCCATCATGAGGGTCCTCCCCTGCCCTCATGGCTCCTCTTCAGTGATGCGCTCTGCGCAGTGTCTTCCTCAGGCCCCGGGGAGAGTGTGGGAAGAGAAGGGACGTCCTGCTTCTCCAGGTCAATGCTGATGTCAGGAGGAGGTCAGGATGCCCTCATGGGGAAAAGGCAAGAGCGAAAAACCAATAAATAAGGGCGCTGTGATAGAACTCCAAGGAAAAAGAAATGTGGCTTGAAGTAACTGCTGCTTCAGAGGGTCCTTAGGTGTTTGTTATGCTCAGTTCTGTGCTGTGCTCCAGGTAAACTGAGGCAGCCCAGACCTACGGCTACATCACAGACTTAAATGGCAGCCAGGAGTCCAGTGTGGCCCTCAGTGAAGAACGTACACTGTCAGGAGCCACTGAAAGTTTTGGCGGGTGGGGGGATGGGGGGCCTGTCAGCCTTTTTTCTTTCCCTACCCTTTCACTGCTCAGACCTTACTGTGCAAAACACAGCTCTGGTGGCCTCCCTGGCAGCGAGCTCTCCTCCTGCATGCCCATAGCTTTGTATCTGTGCCTTTCTTAAGGCCCAGGTCACTATATCCCTACGCTTATTGTTATTTACAGTCTCTCCCCATAGACTGTAAACAACTTGAGAGCAGAATCAACCTCCAAGTCACTGCATCTTCCCCAGCATGCCCAGGAAAGAGTTTTGATCACTGCAGGGACATTAGTAGACCTAGTTTTCTTGAAGGATTAGAAATTCACTCCAGCTTGCTCAGATAGCAAGACATTTATTGTAAGAAGGCAAGAAGCAAGCTCGCAGGTGCAGGAAACGAAAGATGGCCAGGCCTCGGGTACTGGAGCTGGGGGTGCTCTCAGAAACCTCACCCCTTTCTCCTTTTATATGCTGAGTGGTTTCTCCCATCTCTGCCTCTCCTGTGTCTCTTGGTTTTGATTTTCAAGAGATCACATCTCCTGGCCTGGATGCAGGCTCTGGCTCCAGTGTCCAGTCCTGGTGTGATAAGCCATGACTGCAGAGTAGAGGGAATCGGTTCTTACTGGAGCCCATTGAGTTTTGGGTGAAGTAGGAAAACTGACTGATGTGTCGGTTTAGTAGGTATCCAACAAACAGATGTCAAACAAATGGAAGGACGGATGAGTGAATGCCTCTTCAGGGCAATTAGTCTCTCAATAGCATGCAGGGTGGGCGGAGTCAGGTAGAACTATTAGGAGGCTGTTATGTAACAACCAAAAGAGATGATTAGTGCCCAGAAGAGTGAAGTGGTGCTGGGCACAGAAAGATGGTGCGGGCGTGGAGATGGGGGACAGGAAGAGTGATGAGAACAGGAAGGACAGATGGGCGACAGGCAAGATGAGGTTTGTCAAAAGGATTACCAGTGCTTCCATTCTTATTTTCTTCATCCTCTATCCTTCCTTTATTTACTGGATCAGTGTTTACTGTTTTCAAAACCAGGCAACAGGGAAAGGTGTGTGTGTGTGTGTGTGTGTGCACGCGCGCGTGCACGTGCTTTTAAATATACCTCTTGGCATTCCAGGATGTAGAATATTTCCATTAGTTCCAACTAGGAGTAGGGGGAAAGGACTAAATGCTTTGCAGAGAAACCCTAAATTTGAAATCTAGAATTTTTCCTCCACCTCTACTAAATATCTCTACTGGGGTACTCGGAAAGTATTCAAGCCCCATTTTTCAAAATTAATAAATTTTTTTCTTTTTTAAAACCTCCCTTCCTTTCTTCTTTCTTTTAAGCGACCATGTTTCTCGAAAACTGGAAGAGATTACAGATGCGCCTGGGCTACTTCTGGGACCTGACTGGTATAGAAGAGGAAGAAGTGAGTTCTCTCTATGCTTCTCTGGCCCTTGCTTTGCTTTGATGCTGGGAAGACTGTTTTGAGTGAGATAACCCCTTACACTTGCTGTCACGTCCGCTGGCCATTGGTTGACCCCTGCTGGGGCTGCTCTCCTAGCTTGGCTTCATGGTTGATAGACATAAAGACCAGGAGTTGAAATCCCCTCTTCTCTCTTGAGAAGTAAGATATTGTGGGTGGCCAGATATGCCTGTGCCATCTCTTACTAGGAGGCAAGTCTCGTGGTGGCCTTGAGATTGAACTCAACATGCCTCTACCTCCCATCACATTGGCGCTGTGAGCGTGGAGCCCAAGAATGGGAGTCGCTCTCATGTGACCCAGAGCAGATACCACAATGCCTTTGTGAGGGTCAAGGGAGAGGCTGGGCTCAATGATGGTTGCCTTTGATGCCTCTGGAAGAAGAAAGAGCCAGTGGACCAGTGGACCAGCGTACACTGTAAATCGGTCCAGTGTGGGAAGCGAGAGCACGAGCTAAGGACTAAAGGTCGTTTGAGTCTTCTGAAGTCTGACTTTCTGGACAGATGATATTGAAAGGATGAAAACACATTGGCCTTCCCCCCAAGCTCTTTTGAGAACTAGGGTCTCCTGATGTTGGTTGCTTGATGATGTGCAGTGTGGACAGTTGCTTGCATTTTTTCCTCCATGCTGCCTTTGAGTGAATAGCAGATGTGAATATTGGGTAGGTGCCATCAAAGTCATGGGCATTGTGGATGAGGTGCTGGGGAGAGGCCTGTGTCTCCACACATCATCCCAGCATGATGGCGGCTGCACAGAGGGCAGGCCTTTTCTACAGGGCCTTGGGACCTTTGGCATCGTGACCCTGGTGGTTTATGACCAAGCAGGTGAAACCCCCAAGTTAGTCTTAGTTGTAGTCTATGTAGCTCTGCCTGTCTGTGCTGTGCTATCATTTCTTCTCCTTAATGATCTACTTAGCTTGCCTTTGAGCAGATGGGCTCCCATTACCATGTATTGAGTACATGTGCCCATTCTATTCCGGGTCTATGCATTAAGCATATGCCCCGAGACTAACAGCATCATGGATTCCATGGTAAATGAGAGAACGTACATATGGATTCTGCCTTCAGAGAGGATACAAATTAGTTAGGAAGATAAGTGGCAGAGAATAATAAAGGCAATTGCATTTCTTAAGGAAAAGGCCCAAGCTAGTGCTTTCAGTAGAAAGAGCCGGAGAAGCTGCACTGTATGGGTGGTCTCATTGGGAAGTCTTTGTCAAGTTGGTCTCCTTTGATTCAGAGGAGTGAGAGCGAGAGAGAGACAAGGAGAGGTGAGAGGAGGGAAAGGGAAGGGGTGACTAGGGTTGGGTTGGTAGGTGGTGGGGTACAGCCCCCTAATTCAGGCCTAGGAGGTCTCCAAAGAAGAGAAGAAGCACCCCTCCAGCCTCTGAGCCTGTGTGGGGCCAGGGACCAGCTGAGTGTGTGTGAGTGGAGCTGGGGCAGCCAGCAAGTCTCTGTACAAGCGAGGAAGAGTAAACACTTCTAGAAAGGCATCAGCTGTGACTCAGTGCCCTGAATCTCAGTTGCAGGCCCCTGGCAGTAGAGGGATTAGAATCTCTTTCTCCTTCTGTAGCCAGTTTCCCTGTTTAACCCAGAGAGCCCGGTTACTTCATAGAGGTGCATGATTTCAGGCTGAGTGGCCTGGCCAAGGCGGGTTCCTGCAGGGCACTTGGAGGTGTTCCTGATGAGCTCCCTGAGTGCGGTTCCTCCAAGGCAAGTGGTTTCACGGAACAGTTGGGGTGCTCTGTGTGTGCAAATGCAGGGCCAGGTATCACCAAGAGGCAGGACAGACTTGTCTTCATTGTGTTTATATTTTGGACCAGATCAAACATACTCGAAATTCAGTTCAGTCTGAACACACTCATTAAGCACCTACGATGTGCCAGATTTTGGTGTGGTGGCTGGAACCATGGGGTAGGGCAGTCTGTGATTTCCAGAATGTTCAGCAAGGCTGCTATCTGGTCTCTAAATATTTCAAATACAATGGTGAGTGTGTGAGTGAAATACTTTTTTGTATTAGGATTTTAGACTGGTTGGATCTTCACGAACACCAAAGGGCAAAAAGGCACCTGCAGGGAAGACACAGTGAGCAGAAGCCTGGGTTGGAGCACAGCGATGGGGGTCAGGCACAGTGATGTGTCTAGAATTGTAATTAGCTGCAGGGGACAGGGGCTGGGATGCAGTGGAAGATGCAATAAATACCTGCTGGTGGGTGGGTCGGGGGGTTACTGCTTGCTGGTCTGTGTCTCCTGGAGGTGACAGGAAGCACGGAGGGTGGGTTAAGAAGGTACTCATAGTATTCCACGTGTGCTGGAACCTGTGTGAAGCATCCTGGGCAGGTTTAGCCTATACTCAGTAAGAGGCAGAAGACTGGCAAGTGGGTTTTGGGGTGGCGGGGTGGGGTGCACAGACCATGTAAGCTATGACAGCGATCTTTCTGTTTTAGTCAGACACCATCCTCAGGTTTCAGGAGGCTCCCTGCAGCACTCTGGCTCATAAGGGTCCTAGGCTCTGGGCCCTGAGAAATTTAGGGTCTTAAGTCTGAGACCCTAAGTGCTCTACGTCTTGGGGAAAGAGAGTGCTGACACACACAGGGACCATTTCTCCTCTGTCTCTCCCAGGTGCCCCCAACGTACCGCTACTGCAGGTAGAACAAGTGACCCATGTCCAGGTTTCCACCAGGGAAGAGAGACAGGAGATTGCCTTCTTACCAGGGCGGGGAGGGAGGTCAAGGACCGACCGCAATACCCAGTCAACCCCCTACTCCCACCCTGGGCCATGCAGCCCGGGCCTAGGGGGTCCCCCTGTGGAACCAGTTCATCCGGTTTCTGTTCAGAAGTGGGGCAGTTTCAGCTCAGTGGGCCTCTGTTGCCCAATTATCTTCTGTCACATCAGGCCACTGATACCCCTGGCACCTCTGAGAGGGCCAGAATGAACACCGATGCCCTCCTCAGCATCCTCCAGTCCCTTGCCCACCACATCAAACTAGCTATTCTTTGTGGCTTTCAGTCACACAGGAGATAAATCCTGTGCTACCTTTCTGGCCTCAGCCATGCCATTCTCCTCCCTGCTCGCTGCTTGCAGCTGTCTTTCTCTCCTGTGCCCTGGCTGTTCCCTCTTCCATGCTCTACAGGGCCTGAATCAGCTTCTCCATCTCCACCAAAACCTCACCCTCTCAGATCGGGGCTTGCCCCGATGCCCCTTTGTGAAACGGCCGTCCTGACTGATTCTTCTGTTGCTCTTACCCCTGCTAGCTTTGTATCTGTGTGTTGACTTCCTCATCCTTCCTCCCTTAAGATCACCCCACGAGAGGCGGGACTGTCACTGCAGCCGCAGTGCCTGGAAGGCTCAGCACCGGAGGGGCTCGGCGACTCCTTATTGAACACGTGTGCAGTGTGTCTCTGCGCTAACCTGTTAGGAAGAGCAAAGGCTGGTCCTCAGCTGGCCTGGGCCAGCTCCCAAGGGGACCAGCCAGAGGGAAGCGGTTTCTGGAGTCTCGATGAGACTGTGGACTTGTGATGATTTGGCATCAGCTTCCCAGCCAGGGATGACCCACCTGTGGCTGATGTGCTGCAGTGACCCCACTGGAGTGTACAGTCTGCTCTGGCTGTGGACTCAGGTTTCCAGCTCCCTCTGCCTTTGAGGGATGTTGTAACCTCATCCGACCATCTTGACTGCACCCAGCCACATCCTCGTCTGGCCTGCTTCAACCAGAATGCAGAGGAGCCGAAGGCTCTGTATAGTGCCAGCAAGGATTGGGGCAGGTCCTCAGTGATTCTGGCAGAGGTGTAGAGGAGGAGTACTGGAGTCCTCGATGGCTTTTTTTATGCTTTTATTGCTGCTTGCATCATTAGTGACCAGGTACATGGCAGGCAGGGTGGCGGGGGCCAGGAGGCTGGCAGGCCTCCTATTCCCTGGTGCCTCTTCATTCTCTTTGGGCTCTCTGGTCTCTGCTTTCCTTCTCTCTTCTCCTCGCTTCCCTTCTGCTTATGCTTTCTCTGTTCTCTCTCTCTCTCTTTCTGCTCTCTTCTGGCGGCCTCCTGATGCCGCCCTTATATGCTGCGTGTCTCAGCCCAGGTGTGCCCACTTGCGCATGCCCACACCCTCCTTGAGGTGCCTGTCATTAGGCATGCGTGTGGGACCACAGGTGTCCATCATTGACACCGATGGTGGGACGGGGAGGGGCGGGGCGAAGGGTGGGGAGAGGGCACAGAAAAGCCTGATCACTTTTCCATTTACCTAGACTCTGCCTTGTGAGTCTTGGGCTCCTGTCTATGTGCCAGGAATGCTTGTTCTAAACAGGTGAGGAGGTCTGAATAGGGCCTGGTGTGGAGTGGGTGGGGTAGAGCTGCCAAGAGGGTGTGAGGATGCTCTGGGTCGCCATGGTGTGTCTTTGCAAAGTCACAGCTGGCTGGAGGGCTCCTCAGCTCTGTGCAGTGCTCTCTAGCTTGAAGGGGCTAGAAGCTGCATTGTAGTTCTCTCCAGAAAGACCCAGCTCTCTTTTCTTAAATCCCAATCTTACTTTGGGATAAAATAGTGGAGTCATATAGAAAAAAATACCAAGTTTCAGAGACCATGGAGTTCATGTTTCTCACAGTATTCCTGCTTGATGGTAATTGGAAGCAAAAGGAGTTTTGTGGGAAGTGAATTGTTTAAGAAAAGCAAGTGTATTTACAGAAGAACTTGTCAGAGTTTTTCACATGCATGTTCTGACCCTAAGTGATACATTCTGGGGTCTTTTCTAATCTTTTAGACCCTGGGGTGTTTTTAAGGTAAAACTCTCTTGGCACACCTGAGGAAATTCTGTGTTGGAGAATGGACTAAGGTGAGAGGCAAAATCAAGTGAACCTCACAAGGATTTTGAGATTTCTGTGCACTCCTTGTGGGGCTTGAGAAATTCAAAATAATACAAATTAGCAAGCAGATCAAAATAATACAAATCAGCAAGGATAAAAAGGCTCTTACATTCAAAACAGCTGGGAAATAATATAAGAAAAATGAGTCCTCAAGAACTACCTGTGGTAGAAGCTCTGAAACTGGAGAGGGAGGTGACCCCACCAGGTGTAATACAGCAGTCAAGATGGCCTCCTGGGGCCTCCCTGGCAGTGCAAGGGGTTAAGTCTAGCACTATGAAGCCATGTGCAGCCACAGAAACATGAGCTCAATCCCCAGCCAGGGAGGGGACCCACATGGCGCGGCAGACTGCTCCTTTCTCACCCGCTGCTCCCCACAGCAGTGTACTTCAGTCTGTCTGCCTGTTCTGCTTCCCACTCTATGGTGAATTCTCTCACCCCCAAAAACCTCTGAGCTGCACCCCAGTTCTTGTATTCATAAATAAATCAATCTCAAGTTTAAAAAAAAAGGCTTTCCGGGAGGGGTGGGTTAAGGCATCCCTTGGTGGTGATGAGGACCTTCAACACATTGGATTGCCTCCTGCTGCCATACTGGATGTGTGCATTAGTCACAGACATGGCTTTTCCTCTTCAACATCATGCCATGTCTTGGGGGAAGCCAAAGATGGGTCTGGAACCTGTTGGTTGGCTTTTGGAATCTCCGATGTACAAGCAGCGATAAGGAAACGTGTGTAGTCCACTGTGAGCTGAATCCCTGCCTGGGAGTTATCAGTAAATGATGCAAGAACACGAACTCTTCACACCTGTAGATATTTGCCCTTGGAAGCTGAGGGGAAGGCCTGCCAATGAGGCCAGGTGTGCACCCCGAGTTCTCTTTGAAGTAAGTCATGCATCTTCCTGCCCAGCATCTGTGTTGATTTGACCATGGTCTTCTTGATTAGTTTTGTGAACATCACAAAACTGTGACTCACGCTTCAGGTCTGTATCTCTGAATGGCCCTGCAATGTCTCTTGAGCATTGTGCTTGCCAATGAGTTACTCACCTAGGCCGTAGAGGAAACAGGTCCAAGCAAGTGAGTTTTAAGATTCCCTGTGGCCACCTTTAACTTTGATGTTTATTGATAGCCCTTTTAACTCACAGAGTCGTGGAGCAGGGAAGAAGTTTGTTGTTGCCTTAACTCCCAGCTGTGGGGTGCATCTGTTTCTCCAGCTGGGATTCAGCTTTTGAAACTTAAGTTCGAGATATGAAGCTAGTTGGTGGGGTGACCAGATGTGTCCCCTGCCTTTGGTTAAACTGCTGTGCAAGCACGTGGCTTCTTTGCTTTGTCTCAGCTGCCCAGTTAACATTTCCTCTCTGCTTTCTCAACACCGGTGCCATATCCAGGAACGTGCCCAGGTTTGGTTTTCCGTGTGATAACAAGTGTTGTGCTTCCCTTCTCCTCCCCCCACATTGTGTTCTTGGTCTAGAGTCCTTGTGATCGTGTGTGGTGTGACAGTTCATGTCCAGTAGCCGCTGACCCTGAGTCCTGACTTAAGTGTACTCGTGTTTCTGGGTATAATTCACAGGCCAAGGTCATTCTCACACCGGTTTACTAACCACTCCTTGACTCTTTGGGTTTTAGGAACATTCCCGGCCTGAGTATGAAACCAAAGTTCGAGAGAAATTACTGAAAGAGAGTGACAAGTCAGTTGTCCAGAAATTGGGAACCAATACAACCGAGAATGAGGATGAGGTAAGTGCTGGGGCTCGTGGCTCACCATCCTCTTTATGTCTTAAGATCTTGCTGTCATCTCACTTGCAATGCCTTCATGGGTGAAGACTGGGTTAAGTTGGAACCTTGTTCTGCAGTCAGGGCTCATGGGCACCAGGCTTTTTGGTGATGGCTTGATTTGTCTCTCCTTCCCGAGACACAGTGGGAGAGCAGGTTGGAGAAGAAAAAATTCATGTCTGGTTCCTCTCGCCTCCATCCCCTAAATACCCAAGCAGCAACTTACCAGCCAGCCCGGTGACAGCTGAGCCTTATTGAAGACTTGCTCTCTGCTGCACACAATTCGAAGTGTATTATTCCATTCTCACGGTAAATTTGTGAAGCAGTTACAGTTGTTAGGGGAATTAGAATAATTACACAAGAATTACGTTCACAGGTGATCGTGTGCTAAGCTTAGGTCACGCAGCTGGTTAATGGTGGGTGGATCTGAGATTCCAACCAGGTCTAGCTCTCACACTGTGTGTCCTCACCACTTTGTGAGACTCTCTTCAAGGACAATGGGCAAGTTGAAGGATAAAGCTCTTGGAGCTGGCAGGGGCAACCTCATGCTTGTCTTTGCTTGAACTACTCACGCAGTCTTCCTCACATTTCATTTTCTCTGGGTGGGCCTCCGAAAGTTGGAACATGACAGTGAACATGTCTTCTGAGTCACATCTCTGAGTTTTACTGCAGTCAGACATTGAAACAGGGCTTCAGAATCTGGGCTGTGATCTGTAAATACTCATAGTGTGTGTGAGGTGGTGGGGGGGGCTCCTCTTTGGCAGTGCCCGTCTCCTTTCAGTGCCCCCCTTCTTTGAAACCAAGTGTGTGTTTATGTCTTTCCTAATCTGGTTCTTGAAAAAAATCAACAAGATTGAAAATCTGTTGTTTTTACATGTGTCTTTTCTCCATCTTAGATTTAAATTCAAGTTTCGTTTAATTTTACATTCTTTAAGTTGGAACCATTTGTGTTAACATGCAAATTTATTCAAGCACCAAAACAGAAGAATGTGGTGTTTTTGAGCTCAGAATACTGTCTTTTTTTTTTTTTTTTAAAGAAAACAGGACTTAGAAGAGAAAGAGGGTGGCCCTCTGAGTTATTTTTTTCCCTAGACGAAAAGTAAGTTGAAGACCACCAATTATTCAGGGAAATAATGAATTCATTCTTAGGAAAGGCTAATCATCGCCACCACCCTCATCAGAAAGCAATCATTCTCTGTTCTGTCAGCTTTGCCAACTCCATGCAACCTTCTTTCTCCACCCCAGAGCAATATACAATGGATAATTTTATGGAAATCACATGTAACTTTTATTGACCACTGACTCATTTAATTTTAATTCCATAGACGGGAATGCCAAGGAGCTGGAATTGCGTACATTGAGGCTGTGGTTCTAATATAAACATTGTTTGGATATATGTGCATGATAGGTCAAATAACTTTCAGGAACCATGAATAATTGAAAAACATCTGAATGCATTATAAATGATACATATGTTTATGTTTTAGCATTCAACATCTATTTTCATTACACTGTTGAGAATGCAAAGCTCAAAGCATCTAATGCCTTCTGGACACTGGGGGCTGCCGTGAGTGGGGTGGGGTGGAGATGACCTTCCCAAAAGAGCAGCATAAGATGTAAATGGCCTGGAATTTGATTGCCGGCATCCTTCTTGTATCCCTGCATTTCTGTTAACGGAAATGCTTCTGGTCCCGCTCTAAATCTAACTGTAGGTGGGGAATGAAGAGAGGCATGCCAGTTGCTGGGAGGCTGCTGCTCTGGACTTTGGGAAGAGTTGGGGGCAAGACCTGCTGCCTGGCGTGGCAATGGGGGCAGAATCACGTGCGGGATGTTGAAGCATTGCTTCTTGTGGGGACCAGATGGGGAATTTGGATCCAACTCTGTTGATGGTCTTGAGTGTGCAGCTTTCAACTTAGAGGATCACTTTGGTTCTGTGTGTGTGTGTCGTAGTCCTCAAACTGCTTCTCTCCACTTTGTATTTTTCTTCCAGTTGATGAAATGATAAACAGTTGCCATTTATTGAGGCTTAGAGAGGTGTAGGGCTCAGGGAGGACCACAAAGCTGGTTGAGGGGAAGCTGCTAATCAAGTCTAACTCGGCCTGTTCCTCAAGGTCCATTGCCTATTTTATTTTTTTTAATTTAAAGGCCATCAAGTTCTTTTTTAAGCATCTTCATTGAAATCTGTGTCTCATACCATGAAATTCAACCATTTAAAATATACAACTCAATGGTTTTTTAATTTAGTCACAGATTTGTGCAGTCATTCTCACAATCTAAGTTTAAAATAGTTTTGATCAACCCCAACAGAATTATATTTTATTATTCTAAAATATATTTTAATAAAAATATTATAAAGTATTTTTTTGTAATATTTTTATCATACCCTCAAATTCTGAACTACTGGTCACCAAGTCATGAGAAACAAGTAATCTACTTTTGATTTTTATAGACTACTACTATAGACTATGTAAATGCAATTGTGTAAATTGTGGTCATTAGCTTCTTTCAATGAACAAAAATTTTCATGGTTTATCCAAGTTATAGCTATATTAATACATTATTCTTTATTATTGCCAAATAATGTTCCATGTTTTTGGATATATCTCAGTTGAGTTACACATTTTTCAGTTAATTTGGATAGTTTCTGCCTCTTGGTTATCATGGATTATGCTGCAGTGAACATTGTATACAAGTTTTTGTGTAGCTGTATGTTTTCATTTATCTTTAAACTAAGGGTGTAATTGTTGGGTCACATGATAACTTTATGTTATCATGAAGAACTGTATACTATTTTTCAAAGTGACCTCATAATTCCACATCCTAACTAGCAATGAATGTGGTCTCTAATTTCTTCACATCTTCATTAGCACTAGGACCTGTAGTTTTATTTTTATCTATCCTGTTTGTGTGAAGTGGTATTTCAGGTGGTTTTAATTAGTATTTCCCTAATAACTGGTGATGCTAAATATCTTTTTCATGTGCCTATTGGCTGTTTGTATGTTTTTACTGGAAAACTACCCATTCAGATGCTTTACCTATTTTAAAAATTGTCTTAGTTATCTTCCTTTTTGTGTCCTAAGAGTTCGTATAATCTGGACTCTGGTCTTTTATCAATAGTGATTTCCAAATATTTTCTCCTAGGTTTTAACTATTCATTTTATTGGTGATGCAATTTGAAACACAAAAACGTTTTTTGATGTAGTTCAGTTTACATGTTTTTCCTTTGTGCTTTGTCTAAGGAAGCATTGCTGAATCCATTGAATAGAGCTATACCCCTGAGCTTGCTTTCTGGAGTTTTGTAGTGTCAGCTTATGTATTTAGGTCTGTGATCCAGCTTGAATTAATTTTTGTGTATGTCTGTAGCGGCAGGATGGGGGCGGCACTGGAGCAGGTTTCAGGATGGTTCTGGGCAGACGGGTCAAGGAAGGAGAGTCTCGGAGCCCTCGGTGGTTTTTCATGCTTTATTTAGTAGAGGTGGCCAGGTGCATGGCAGGCAGGGGTGCCAGCCTCCCAGCCCCCAGCATATCTTACCCTCTCGGCTGCTGCTTCTCTCTCTGCTCCTCGTCAGTACTGTGGGTTGGTCGGTCCTCTCAGTTCTGTCTGTTGGTCCTGGCATCCTCATGACGCTGCCCATTTATGCCCGTGCCCCAACTCAGGTTCACCCACTTGCGCATGCCCACCCTGGAATGCTTGCAGCACCACAGGTGTCCATCATCAGTAGTGGGCGGGTGGAAATACCTGATCAACCTTTACCCCACAATGTCATAAAGAAGGTGCTCAGCATTTTTTTTGCTTGTAGGTATTCAGTTGTATACTGAAAATGTAGAACACTGTGGGAAAATTTGGGATCTAAATATTTGTTAAAAAGACTGTTTTCCCCATAGAATTATCTTGACATCCTTATCAAAAGTCAGTTTACCATAAATGTAATAGCTCATTGTTGGACACTCAATTCTACTCCCTTAACCTATATGTCTGTGCTTCTGTTTGTGCTGCACTATCTTAATTACTGCACCATATAGTAAATTTTGAAACTGGGAATGTGACATTGACTTTGTGTGTGTTTTTTTAATGTTTTGGCAATTCTGGGTGCCTTGCATTTCTGTATGAATTTTGTGACTAGCTTGTCAATTTCTGCAAAACAAAAAGCTGAGGTCTAGAAAATCTGTAGATTAGTTACAGAATCACTGCCATTTTAACAAGATAAAGTTTTCTAATATAGGATCATAGTTTAATTTTCTATTTTTTAAAAATCTTCATTTTTCTCAATAGTGTTTTATATTTTCGGGTGCAAATCTTACACATCTTTGATTAAATTTGTTTATAATTCTATCATTCTTTTTGATGCTATTCATTTATAATTGTTTTCTTAATTTCATGTTGGATTATTACTCATATATAGGGATACAACTGACAATTTTGTCTCTGATATGGTTAATTTTGACACATTCGTTGTGTATTCCACAATTCCGTTGAACTCACTCATTAGTTCTATCAATTTTAGTGACTTTTTAGGGGTTTCTACTTTCAAGGACATGACATCTGTAATTAGAAGAGTTTTACTTCTCCTTTCCCAGTCTGAGTGCATTTTCTTTTGCCTAATTGCCCTGACTAGAATCTCCTTATAGCATTGACTAGAAGTGATGAGAACAGATTTCTTTAGCTTGTTCTTGATCTTAGGAGGTGTCGTGCCAGTAGGGGCATGGAGCAGGTCCTCAGTGATACCAGCAGACAGGTCAAGGAGGAATCCTGGAGCCCTCGGTGGCTTTTTCAGGCTTTTATTGCTCTTTGTATCAGAGGCAACCATGTACACAGCAGGCAGGGACTGGGGGGCCAGGAGGCTGGCAGGCTGCCTAGTCCCCAGCGCATCTCACTCTCTGGACTCTCTGGGCTTTCTGCTCTCTTTGCTCTTCTCTTTCTGCCAGAGAGGAGACACCGTCCTCGTGACACTGTCCTTATATGCTGTGTGTCTCAGCCCCAGTGCGCCCACTTGCGCATGCCCACACCCTACTTGAGGTGTCCGCCATCAGGCACGCGTGCAGGACCGCAGGTGTCTGTCATCAACACCAGTGGCGGGAGGGCAGAAAAGCCTGATTACTTTTCACTGACTCTACAGGAGGAAAAAAAACTGTCTTTCACCATTAAATGTGCTGTTAACTGTGTCCTGTTCCTTTTGAACTCTCGCCATATGATTTCCCTGACCACAGTGTGCTTCATGTCACCACAATACTGATGTGACCTGGAACACACTGAGATTAGGAACACACTGACGTGAGGTCCAGCACATATCCACCTCGGGGAGGGACAGTGAGGCCCGGAGGCTGGAGGGCTCGTGACACCTCCACCGGGTGCCGAGTCACTCTCTGGGTCTCTTCAACTCCTGCGTCAGGTGGGGATGTCATGGGATAGGGCTTCTGCAATCCTGAGAGTCTTTTTTTGTGAGTGGTGACATCGGTCATCAACCCCTAAGGGGGCAAGTATGTTTATCACAGATGGTGGCAATTTGGCCCTCCTTAGATCTATTTTCAGGGTGTGGAGCATAGATGACATAGTAAAAATGATAAAATCATAAGCAAGATTTATGGAATACTCACTGTGAATTCACTGAAGCCTTGAAAACCATTATTATTTCTAGTTTCTAGGTGAAAAAATTGCGGCTTTATGGACCTCCTTGGTGGCACAAGGGGTTGAGCACCGCACTGTGGGGCTTCTGTAGCCCCTGTAGCACTCTATCCCTGGCTAGGAAGGTGTAGCGGCAGGAAGGTGGTGGCACAGGAGCAAGGTTCAGGATGGTTCTGGGTATACAGGTCAAGGAAGGAGAGTCTCGGAGCCCTTGGTGGCTTTTCATACTTTTTATTTAGTAGAGGTGGTCAGGTACATGGCAGGCAGGGATGCCAGGGGGCCGTGAGGCTGGCAGGCCTCCCAGCCCCCAGGGCATCTCACCCTCTCCGCTGCTGCTTCTCTCTCTGCTGCTGCTGCTGCTCATCAGTACTGTCAGTTGGTCCTCGCAGTTCTGTCTGTTGGTCCTCACAGTTCTGGCGTCCTCATGACGCTGCCCATTTAAGCCCGTGTCCAACACAGGTGCGCCCACTTGCGCATGCCCACCCTCGAATGCTCAGAGCGCGCAGGTGTCCATCATCAGTAGTAGGAGGGTGGAAATACCTGATCAACCTTTACCCTACAGAAGGGAACCCACATGGTGCAGCAGACCTCTCTTGCCTTGCCCACTGCTCCCCTCAGCAGTGTGTTTCAGTCAATCTGCCTGTTCTGTTCCCCACTCTGTCTCTGGTGAATTCTCTCACCCCTGTGCCTCTGGCCTGTACCCCAGTTCTTATATAATAAATAAATAAAATCTTTTTTTTTTAAAAAAAAGAAACTTGAGGCTTAGAGAGGTAAGGAACTTGCTTAGTGTTGCACTGTGGCAGAGCCAGAGGGAGCAGACTCGGGGGCAGCGCTCTGAATGTCCACGTGCCTGCTCTGTCTCCAGAATGTCTTCCTTCAGCAGATTTGCAAATACTCCTAAACTCACTCTTGCTGCTTCCTCAGCCTAAGAGCAGGAAGACTGTGGTGTCTCTTAGGAAGACAGCTCTGAGACAATTGCTAATTCCACTCTTTCTTTAGGTGTTTTTTTGCAAATCTTTGTGGGGGTGATGCTCTATTTCTGTTGAGGACAATAAGGAGTAGGATTGGGTTAGTTTACCACAAAAGGCTTAATGGACAGTGGGGAAAATTCTAGATATCTGTTGTATTTCCAGGGAAGAATACAGAGTCTTTTAATAAAATAAAAAGTAGGCCTAATTAGTTCTTTATTTTCTGAATCACTTTGAATCTTTTCTGGAATAGTCTCTCCTGCATAGATTTGGAGGTTGTCTTGTTTCCCACCAGGCAAGATTTTTCTCTTTTCATATGGATTCACAGCTCAAAGCTGATTGCAGATGGCAAGGTGCTGTAGACAAGGTTTGGGGAACAGTCCTATCATTGCCTCATGTCCCTCTGTCTTCTTCATTCAACACTGTCTAATGCAGTCTGTGCATCCTTTTCTTTAAGTAAGCCTTATACTCACTAGGGTATAGTCAGAAAGTAGCACCCGTGTCACAACAGAGGGGAAAACAACCCGACGAACTAGTAATAAGGCATTAGAAGAAGGGTCTGCAGGACGAGCAGAGATCAGCCCCATCAGGAGAGGCCACAGGTCTTAGGTCTAGAAGTGGAGGGGTGACCTTACCAGCAGCCAGGGCCAGGACTGCCCAGTAGGATCTAGAACCTACAGGAAGGGCAGCCAGTTCTGGAGGTGCCTTCCCAGGGAGAGTAGGGTAGAGGAGACATTCACTGAATCTGCTCCTCTTCCCCTCCAGACCTCACTCCCCTCCTCTCACCATTGGTCTTCACCAAAAGTCAGTTGGTGAGTTGTTCTGGGGAGGAGTGTTTTCAGGGGTCAGTGCCCAGTAACAGCCAGCAGAGGAAGGAACAGCAGTGTAGCTCTGAGGATGTGTGCCAAAGAATTGGCACGGAAGCCCAGCTGACGTGTCTCCATGGCTTTCGGAGCTGTTAGCCTCAGAGCACTTAAGTTGGGTCCTTGCCTGGGGGAGTTGACAGACTTGGGGGGTAGAAATAAAAAGTTGGTACAAAGCACAAGAATGCTGACCGCTGACTTGGTGTGTGAGTGTGAGTGTGTTGTAGGCGTGACACAGGTGCGACCACATAACTGAAGGCTTCAAAGAAGAGGGAAAACAGCTGCTATGTCGGGGAACGACGGGGTGTGTAGCAACTTGGGGAAATCTGAATGTGAATCTTAGAGTCTTCTCCTAGGAACCACATGGCTAAAAGGACTTTCAAACAACATGCTCGTGAACTAGTCCCAGGGCTTTCCCTCATGGGAGTCGCCACTGCTCATGTCTGCCCGGGTGGGTGCAGGCACCTGTCCTCCTGCAGGCTCAGCGGCACTGCCTGGGACGCTGCGTTTCATGCATGTTTTATAGGGAGCATTGAAGCTAGAACATGTGTCACAAGGAGGCCTGTGGATAGATGGGTGTTAATTTACTCTTTGGTGAACCACCCTGGGGATGGTTATTTCAAAAGAAAACTCATCTAAAGTTAAAGCATTGAAACAGTACAACAGATGCCTCTGGCAGGCGCAACAAACAAACATGTGGAATAAATTATGCATCATCGAGGGCCTTTGACAGGAGGCTGGAACAGCAGCTCCAGGAAGCTCAGGACTGTCAGGGAGCACAGGGGAGCGAGGGGGCCCAGGACAGGGCTGGAGAGGCTCTGTATGGACCTCACTCTGGGCCAAGGGGTTAGGGCCCAGGCTTTCCGCAAAGGGCCTCTGAGGTTGGCCAGGATGTTCTGTGGAAGAGTAAAGTTTCCTCAGGTCCTTCCTTGAAGCACTGAATGACTTAGGGTCAACAAAAGAAAGTGAACTTTTATTTTGTTAAAGATTTACTTATTGATGCATACAAAACTTGGGTATAGGCCAGAGGTGCAGGGGGTGAGAGGAGTCACCAGAGACAGTGGGGAGCAGAACAGGCAGATCTCCTGAAGTCCATGGCTGAGGAGAGCAGCGGGCGAGACAGGAGATGTCTGCGCCATGTGGGCCCCCTCCCTGGCTGGGGATGCAGCTGGGGATGCTTCATTGTGCAATGCTAAACCCCTTGCGCACCAGGGAGACCCAAAAGTGAACTTCAGTAATTTTCTTAGAATCTTCTTAGGAATTAAGAAGTTTCCTCATTGGTAAAGGGAAGTACTAGGCGTAGGAAGGGACTAGATTTGTGTCAGAGTCACATAGTGAGATGCTAACGTGTGACTTGAGCCTGGGCCCACGCCTGACGTCTTGTTAATCGCATCGCTGTTTACAGTTTCTGATCCTTTTCATTATCTGGGTGTTTCGTGGACTCACTGTCAAGGGCTGAGCTCTGGACTTTGGGACTGTTCTGGCCCTTCCTTCTCTCCTCACTGTTGTGTGAACTGAGGAGCAGCTGGCACCTGAGAGGCCTCAGGGGCATCCCAGAGGAACCAGGCCCCTATGCTTACTTGCTCTGAGACCTTTCACTGCTTTCTGCCTTGAAGCTTAAAGTAGACCTGCCCCAGTCATTCTCTCAGTTTCTGTCTATCCCTGTCTCTCTGTTTGTGTGGATACATTTGTGACTGTGTGTGTGTGTGTGTGTTAGGAGGAGAATGAGGATTTCTGATTACGGATGTCCTTTGAAATCCTTGGGATTTAAAAATAAACTACCACTTCTTATCCAGAAGACTTTGCTCTACTTACAATCTTCAGGGTGGCTTGGGCTTTGCGAGAAGGATGCCAGATACCATAGGGTATGTCCATAAACATCTCCCTTTGTGGAGCATGTGAATTATTAACCCCAAAGAGGAGCTCCTCGGGTGGCCCCGGCCATCAGATGGGGGGCTCTGGCCCTCTTCAACGGACAGTCCTTTCTCAGCATCAGGAGTTTTGGCTAAAATAAGACCTCTTCTCTGTTCACTGTATACATTTCTTCTGGGCTGGGTCTAAGTTAAGAAGTTACAAATAAGGAGCGCCTGAGGCCTGGAGCAGAAGCCAGGGAGAAATGAAGAGTGAGGGTGTGGTGGGGGAGGAGAAGCAGTGACTCCAGCCTGGGAGCTGAGACTGGGATGTCCAGGATGGTATTTCAGACTAGACCCCCCCTGGAAAATGCAAGGGCCAAATATGTGCCTTGATGGAGTAGCAGAGGCGCTAGTGAAGGCCAGAGAATACCGCTGGGATGTGCCATGTTTGCCACTATTGACTTGCACTTTGGGCCTTTCTTTTCTTGGTTTAAATGATTTTTCCATATATGGCTGGAAGCATGTAAATTAAATTTGTCTTTGGCTGTCTGTGCCAAGGTCATTATTTCACTTGCCTAGAATTCACTGGAAGCACACACAAGCCCTGCAGGTTCCTGAGCTCTCTGCCCCTTCGTGTGCAGAAAACCAAATGTGCTGGTTTAAAGAATTCCTCCAGGATCCAAAGGTGTTCTGACTCCCTGGGATTCTCTTGACATGACAGTCAAAAGGAGCTTTCACAGAAAACAGGTAGAATTGCTTTCTTATGGACTGAGAAAACCAGGCCTCAGGACAACACCTTTAACGCTTGCTAGGGAGTGGAAGGGGGTCTCAGGTACCTGCTCAGCTGAGGGTGAGCCAGCTGCTCCCACCCAAAGCCTCCCCTCCCCATCGCTGCCTGGACCTGGGCGCCTCCTGGTCAACGCTTTCTTAACTTGGGGAAGAATAATGAATGAAGAATCATTGATCTAGGATCAGATCAATGATTTAATATTCATGAATGATTTCCTCTTATGGTTAGGGCCTCATTTCAAGCAGGCCAGACTTGGAGTTCAAGGTGAAACAGCTGGAGGGGTCGGGAGGTGTCTGGAGGTGCCATCCTTGAGGTGTGAGGAAGTAGGTCCCTTCTTGGGAGAGGCGAGCAGAGGAGGCCAATTTATTTACATGTCCTGCCACGTCCTCGGGGTTAGCAGGCTGGCGCAGAGTGCTGGAAGAGGGAGGCGAGCCGCCATTTGCCTCGTCCTCTACACTTCCAGCCACTGAAATTCAAACTTCTTAGAAAGAAAATGTTCAAATCCAACTCTCTTGGGGCCTTTCCTAGTTCTTTTCTCTTGGCAGAAATCCCGGAGGTGTGAGTCGAGAACCTCTGAAATGTGAATTCGACATCTTCTGGGCTAATTTGGGCATTGCGTGTTCTTGACAATGAACACTAGCTTGTCCTAGAACTGGTAGGAGATAAGGGAAGGAGAAACAACATCACAGGCCTTAATGAGCATCCAAAGTTTCTGCAGCATTCGGCATCTTCCTTCCTCGTTCGAGGTGCTTCTCTCTGCCAGAAGCTGCTGCAGCCCAACCTGAGCTAAGTGCTGGCCTTTGCAAAGGGGAGCTGGCTCTGTGGGCCAGTCTTCATCTATACAACGTGCAGAGCTGACTCCTCATCTGGAGAACTGCCGCTATTGCTTTTCTTCCCCAAATGTTCTTGCTTTCCCATCATTCTAACAGTGCTTTTCTGCATCAGGGCTTTATTTTCGCTTGGTTGAGGGTCCATGGATCTGTACTGATTTTCTGTTGTGAACCCTACACATGACCTTGGATGGATTAGTCCTGGACTCAGTGGCCCAAGGTTTGCCCTCTCTGGGCCTTCTGGACCCAGGCTCAGGATTCCTCAGGAAGGCCAGATGTGGTGGTGTTCAGTTGGCTGTAAACATTTGACATCTAGTTCATCTTTATTATAGTGGTGCACAGTCTACCAGCCAACTTACATAAGTTTTATTTTGATTTTAGGCATCTGCATTGAGTTTAGAAAATTTGCAGCAGGAAGTTTGCCCTGGAAATGTATTCAGCCGAATACTTGCACTCCTTAACAGGGTGGGACACCCCTCCAAGAATCTCAGAGAGCTGATCTATAAACATGAATGAATGAATGAATCCTCTTAACGCCACCATGTGCTCTTTGCCAGCTGGATTATTTTAAGGGAAGTGACCAACTTGGGGCCTATAGTGAGTCATGAAAGTATTTGCTTCCCAACCAGAGTTTGGCCTGAGAAGCCCTGGGTGGAGCAGGGACCACTCTGAACTCTTCTGCCCCCACAGCTTGGAGGGTTAGGATGGGGATCAGCCATTAGCTCAACTCTGGGGATTCCTGACCACGTTAGCACTTCTTTTTTCACTGTCTTCATCACCAACTGCCCAAAACTATAGCTTTGTCAAGTGAACTCACTGCTATTTTTTCAATCTGTGAAAGTAACAGGTGCTAAGTAGAAAATCTAAAAAGGAAAGTAAATATAAAGAAGGAAAAGAAACCATTTATTATTTATAATAGAAAAACTGTCGTAAGTACTTGTTAAGGTAGATTGTCACTCAGTTGAAATTTTGTATTGTGAAGGTTTCTTGGAACATGAGAGTTTCTAATCTTGCTTAAATGCTGGTAATGAGCATCAGTTCAATAATTGCATGGTATTTCCTCACAAAGTTATAGTTTTCTTACCCTGACCCTGTAGATAGCGTGTGATGGACACACTTATATTTTTCCCTTGTATTTGGGGTTGTTTGGATTAATATCAATATATGGATGTATGATAGATGTTTAAAAAGATTTATTTGTGCATATAAGAACTGGGGTACAAGCCAGAGGAGTACCAGGGGTGAAAGGATTCACCAGAGGCAGAGTGGGGAACAGAACAGGCAGATCAACTGAAATACACTGCTGAGGGGAGCAGTGGGTGAGGCAGGAGAGATCTGCTGTGCCATGTAGGTCTGCTCCCTGGCTGGGGATTGAACTTGTGCCACAGTGGTGGCGGATAGTTCCATAGTGCTGTGACTTAACCCCTCACGCCATCAGGAAGGCTCCATGAGAGGTGTTTTAGTCCTAACTATATGGTTGACTATATGATGAATATACTTTTACTTATTATCTGAGGAAGTGGATTTGGGTTATTTCAGGAGTGTTTTATCAGAAAGAGAGGTGACTAGAAGACTAAACCTTTAGTTACTGTGTTCCTAGTTGCACATACTCTTGTGCTGGTGAAGGAATCATGTGGCTCTGGCCCTTGACACGTGACAGAGGTGGAGGCAGCCTCAGTGTGGGCTGCTGCAGCTCTGTCCTTCACTGTAAATGAAGGTGGGCCAGGTCACTTCACTTCCAGGCTGGAGTTCTCTCGTTGACTTGGGTGTTCCTTCTGGGAGAGCAAGAGGTCTTTGTTCTTGCTTTGTGATGGGGAGAGCAGATGTTCTGGAGCATTAGGGGGTCATTGTCTTAGACACTGGGGTCCAGTTCTGGCCAGGGAGCCATTTATCACATCCTAAGAATGGGTGGGTTACTCGTTTCAAATCCTGGAACTATTCACATCTTCCAGTCCCGTCACTGATGTGGAAAAAACGATTCTGGGGCAATGGATAGATCAGGAGTGCTTCTCTGGTGAAGATATTTCATCAGATTGAACTGAGCCCAGGTTTTGGCAGGGGGATCAGAGGGCCAAATTGTGAGCTATGGTTTAAGCTCCAAGAGGAAATATGTCCTGGTTGGTGGATGATCAACCAAGAAAGCATGAAACTCCCTTTGACAACTTAAACTTCTGGAAACAATTTACAGGGCAAGTAGGGTCACCCTGACTTCCGAGAAGGGGAAGGTTTCCTTGTTGTTGAGATGCTGATTGTTTTTTTTCCAGCTTTACAACATGTACACACAAACAGTGTTGACCTATGGAAAATATTATTAATCCACAGAAGAGCACTTGATAAATACTTTAATATGGTGTTCTTTACTTTGGGCCATTTTTCATTTGACTGTGAACTCTCCATCACTGGTCATTTTATCTCCCTGTTGTACCTAGGGTGCGCCTTCATACCCCTTTAATGAATCATGACAATGTAGCATTAACCCCAAAACTGATCTAAGTGGCTCTTTGAACTTGGAGTGCTTTTGCTCTGTCCCCGATCTTGGCTTTTCCAATTATATCTAGTTTGGGGGGGGTGGGGGACTCCTAACTGTTTCATGTTGTGATCCTCAACTGGGCACCTTTGAACTTCGAAAAATACAGATTTCTTCATCAGAGTTCAAACAAGTAGACTTCATAAAAAAGGAAAAAGGAGAAGGAGGGAGAAGAAGGAGGAGACTAAAGAGAAGGGAGAGGAAGAGGAGGAACAGAAAGAGTAACAACAGCCACAGTACTCATGGATACCCAGAAACCCCATATTAAAACCGGTTCTTGATATTTTCAGCCTTTTTCCCATAAATTCCACAAACAGATCAAAATGACTTCTAGCTTCTGGAGGTTCAGACAGGGGGCAAGGCTGGCAGGAGCACCAGGCTTGTCATACTTGGGGGCTGCTTGGTGTTTCTTGTGCCTGGTGCACCACCTGCCAGGCCTTCAGCTAGGGCCCCAGACCCCCACAGCCAGCCTGCCTGCCTTCTCGATCCTTGATTATTTTATTTATTTTTTAAAGGTTTTATTTATTTATGCATGTAAGAGCTGGGGTATAGGCCAGAGTCGCGGGAGGTGAGAGGACTTGCCAGAGACAGAGTGGGGAGCAGAACAGGCAGATGCACTGAAACACACTGCTGAGGGGAGCAGCGGGTGAGGCAGGAGAGGTCTGATGCGCCATGTGGGTCCCCTCCCTGGCTGGGGGTCGAACTCATGAAGTGACTGCTGATAGTTTCATAGAGCAGAGCTCAACCCGATGGGCCACCAGGGAGGCCTTTCTTTGTCCTAGTTTAATCTGTGTTTGGATGGCAGGAGGAGGAGTGAGTTGTTATCTGAGATCTTTGTTTGACCTTCCCTTAGGCTCTTGACTTACACGTGGAAGGGACTGGTGTGAATCTTCTAAAATGGTTTCATTAGAAAAATATTACCAAGTTTGTTTTCTTACCATTGGCAATTTTGAAGAAACTTTATGTCTGGTGTCTAATTATATCTAAAACTACAAACAACTTAGTGCGTTAATATAAGAATTATTTTCTCATATGTTATATAGTTTATAATTCATTTATAACAAAAGATATATCAAAAAATAAAATGGTGGTTTGCCCTTCGAATCTTTGCGAAACAGAGTTCACTCCAGAGTGACTGGTAGAGTGGCAGATGATCCACATGTGGGAAAGTGAGAAGAATGGGCCAGAGCTTTGGCCGGAGGGAAGCAGGGAGGATGCTCTAAAGTCAGCGGGCTCTGGGCCAGATCCCCATCCTGGAGCTTGTTTCTTCCAGTTTTAGCATCTCTCCCTCTGTCTTCTCTGTCTCACACAAGGGGGAGCTGGCAGACAGAAGGAGGGCCTGAGGTGGGTCCCCAAGAAAATGAGATGAGTATCTTTGGGCCAGCAGAGCCCTAAGGGAAAGGGAGGAGCTGGAAAGGATGGCTCTCTCCCTCCAGGCTCTTTGGTCTGTGCTGTGGATGGCAGATGGGGAAAGAGAGTTAAGTCTGGGTCCAGGGGAGGATGTGGCGACTTGAAGTCGGGAAAGTGCGGGGCTGCCAGTGTGAGTCACACCGCGGGGACTTGGTTGGTAACAGCACTCGCTAGATAAGCCAGGTTCTGATCCCCAGAGCCCGCCCTGTAGGTCATCTCCCATCTTTGTTCCAGGGTAAACCGCCCCTCTCACTCTGGTTGACTCCCTCTTGACCATTTAATTCACATGTAACCACAACCATTCGAATGTTGGCGCCGTGTGTCGAGGGGACTTAGCATTCCCCTAACCACCGGCCAAACTTTCTCCAAATGGGAACCATGACTGCTTTCTGGAAGGCAATGTTAAAAGTCAGTGAGACACAAAGAGATCTTAAATCACTAAAGTTTATCTAGTTCCTTGGATTAGAAAACAAGTGTACAAGGAAAACATTAACAAATGCAATAGTCTTGCTGAATGAACACCAGTTTTGAGAGACCCAGTTGTCTAAGTGAGAAACTTTGGAGTCGTTTCAGTTACTCTCTTCTTCTCACCCCATCTCTAACAGACCCCATGTCTGTTGGGGTCTCTCTACCAAATATCTCTTGGGCTTAGCTCTTTCTCTTCATTGCCCTGAGTCCCGGCCCTCCTTACATCTTGCCATCTTGCCTATCTCAGCAATCCCCTCACTGGAGCGCCACCCCCCGCCCCCCATCATCAGGCCCCCTTCCAGTTGATGTCAGAGGGACCCATCCAAAATGCAAATCTGATTATGCTACGCCCTTGCCTATAGCGTCCTCTCATGCTCTCCAGTGTGTTTGGGATTCTTTTCAAGCTTCTTGGCCTTACCCTCAAGGTCCTACACAATGAGCCACCTCCCCAGCTTCTTCCCCACTCTCCCTCGTGAACCCTCTGTGCCAAACATTTCCAGACTACTTGCAGTGCTTTGAGGAGAGCTTGATGAGTCACGCCTCAGGCAAGTCTCTTTGCTTGGAATACGCTTTCCCCCTTTGAATTCAGCACACTCCCTCTTGCTTTAGAAAACTGAAAACTCGGGGCTATTGCCATCCCCCAGGAGTTGTGTCTCACTCCCTGGGCAGGCTGAGCAGTTGGCTCTAGTGTTAGCCCCTAGTTGCTGTTGTAACAAATTGTCACAAAGTGGGTGGCTTAAGGCAACAAAAATCTGTTCTCTCCTGCTTCTGGAGGCCAGAAGTCCACAGTGAAGCTTTTGGCAGGGGCCCCCTTTTTGTGAAGGCTTGGGGGGAGAATCCTTCCTGTTCTCTTCCAGCTTCTGGTGACTTTGTCTCAGACTCTGTCTTTCTCCCCAGGGGCTCTGTTTTCTTTCTTCCCTTCTGCTGTAAGAACTCTAAGGATGTTGAGCATTGGAATAAGACTCCCACACTAAATCCAGGATCATCTTGTCTGAATTCTTAATTTAGTTTATCTACAAAGACCCTTTTCCCAAATAAAGTCACATTCCCAGGTTCTAGGGGTAGGACTTGGATGTGGTTTTGGAAGTCACAGCTCAGCCAGCCCACGACTGTCCCATCCTATAGTGCTCTGTCTGTCCTTTTTAGGAAGTTTTCCCAGACATTGAAAGCATTAATTGATATTCTGTTTCTCGGGATCTCTTTGAGGGCAGGTCTTCTGTTTGACTTTGTGTCTTTGGCCTTTAGTATAGGGCCTGGCTGCATTTCAGAGTGATCTTTTTACTTAGTTTTAGAAGTAACTACCTAAAGACTTAATATCTTTAGCTTGGACTTATATAGACATGCTTGGCGGTAGGAACTTGGACGATAGCACCTCTGGAAAGTCTGTTCAGCTCAAGGAATCTGTTGTGCAGTTTTGTTTGGGTCAGAAGTGCATTTTTAGGCTAATTTATTTCAAGGAATAGCCAAGGAAGACCTTGGAATACTACAGATCATGCAAACTAGTTCATCAGCATTCTGATGTGCACTGTCTGCTATGGCATGGTTCTGTGCGTATTGTTCTAAATTAGCAAATGGCTGGCAGGGAGCAATTTAATGCTTTTGAGGATGTCTAGACATTGCTTGAATTCCCTATATTTTACATGAGAGTTTGGCTTTCAAGTGAAGAGCTAATCTTGGGGAATTGGCCAGGATATTAAAGTACCCTACTTTTATGAGATTGCCAACTTTTATTGTTTGGATTGCTGTTTTTTTCTTTAAACAGAATTGATAAGAACACAACATCCTGACTTCTTGATTTTGTCCACCTGCTTCTGGCTAGCATCCCATCTACCAGTCTACCAATGATTGATGTGGTCCTACTATGTACCATATACTTATCCAATGATGTGGATAAGTAAAACCGTCCTTGACAATTTCATAGTCCTTTGGAAACACAAAGCATGCGTTGTTCAAAGGGCTTCATTTTTGCTTGCAGAACGCAAAAAGAATTTGGCAAGATGTGACATCCTGTTCTTGCTAAGCCACGGCCTTCCTTCTTTGAGGTCTCCCATCCCAACCCACATTAATAATATTGCTTATGTGAAAGAACCCATAAAATCAAACTATTCTTTTGGAAAAGGGAAGAGGCAAGTGACTCTTAATGCTGGGCCTAAGTGTTGCAGAAGGCCTAAGTGTTCTCAGCATATCTGCCCTACATCACTGACAGAGAAGATCCTGGGTGCTAGGTCCCTTTCCCAGCAGAGGACACTGTACCTTTTGTATCTCTGGGGCTCTCTTGCTGGGGCCAGCATCTTGCTCCCCGCAACAGTCACCTGCACCAATTGGCCTGGCATCCTTCAGCCAAAGCCTGCGTAATGTCGGAATTTCGTGGAGAGCTTCCCATCATCAGCAAAAACTTGTAGTTACCCCAGTCTCACTTTCAACTTCCGTTCACCTTTCTTCCTTCACCACCTCCCTGGCAGCCTCTGGGCATTCCTTCTTCCCCACTACTGAATTCCCAACTACTCCCTCAACCACCCAACTCGGTTCACTCAGCATTACACATGTTCAAGGCCCTGACGTTAGTTCTGTTCTCACTCTCATTTTGTCACTTTTCCAGCTCCCACCATTGGCTGGGACTCCTGGATCCTCATCCATCCCCAATGCCTCTTGTACTGCAGTTTCACTGGGGCCCATACCCTCTGCCCCATGGTGCTTCCTCTTGGTACAGGACAGTTCTTGGTACCAGCCAGCAGCACTGGAGCACCAGCCCCACTTCTGCACTGAGGTTTGAGCACCCCCAGAGTTTCTCAGAGTCAGGTCACATAGACAGTGCAGAGAGGACAAGGAGGGAGGACAGCGCTGATGGTGATGGACTTACTCATCTGAGAGTGCTGGTTGCAGAAAGTATGGATAGACTTTTGAAGGAACTGATCAAATTATATAGGAGCGTAGAGCCATGGATGAGAATGAAGAAGTTGGAGTCAGTCCACTGGGGGTGGGTGCTGGGGAGGAGGAGGTGCAGGCCCTGTTCATGACCTTCTTGGAGGCCCCTGGTTTGGCCGCCAGACTGCATTGAATGGAGCCTGAGTCTGGCGCAGTGTTTGATGCCTTCCTGGGTGTTGTGGTGGGGAGACTTAAGAACTTGGAAGGAAATGGGGTAATTAAAAATGACTTCATCAGTTAACTAAAAATATTTTTATTTAAATATTAAAGTATTTTGATGAATAATACACTTAGGAAGGGGAGATGTTGAAGGGCACCCTTCTCCTTAAAGGCATGACCCAAAAGATGTTCGTGGGACTGTTGGCTTCTGTCCCACGAGCCAGAACTTAGGTAATGGGCCACTCCTGATGGAAAGGGAAGTAGAGCTTTTTTTATTCTGGACACCACAGACCCAGCTCCCAGGAGCTCTAACACATGCGAAAAGAGAATGAATATTGGGGGACAGCCAGCAACTTTGGGGAGGGGTCATATATTTAGTTACTGATGTATACTTAGTATATTATTTTGGAAAAGCCAATCTGGAGGAGATTTTCAAATAATACCAAGTGGTATTTCATCAGATCACTGACTTGGTGACTACCGATGGAGCATCTATCTCCCTGCTCCAGTCTCTGCTAGGTGCTGTGGCTGAAAGGTTAATGAGGCAGGCCTGATTCCTGTCTTCGTGAAGCTTACAGTCTAAGCAGAAGACAAGCTCCAAGCAAGGAAAGCCTTCTTTATTCATGACTGTATTCACGGACACAGATGGTGCAGGATGGCCTGACGGGAAACACTGGCTGAGTCTGAACAACTGAGGGAAACTTTGCTGATGTACTGGCATTCAGTAAAGACTGAAAGACTGAACAGAATTGGGTGTGGCAGAGAGGGAGGAGAGGAGCTGAAGATAGTTGGTGGGTGCCGTGAGCCTGACTTAGCGTCAGGCCCCATAAGAAGCATGTTTAATCTTTATAACATGGGACTCTGTTATACCTTTACTATCTGCCTATTACAGACAAGGAGGTTGAGATAGAGATTAAATCATGTATCTAAGGTCACAAGGTGTTAGGTGGTAGAGCTCCTTGACCCCCAAGCAGTCTGATTCTGGAGTGCATTCCCTGAAACACAGACTATCTAAATGGGGAAGGCACTTGGTAGGTAAAAGGAAAAGGAAAAATGCTTCCATACTGGAGGGTAGTGTTGGAGTGAGCGGCTCCAGATGAGGCTGAAGGTCAAGGAGGAGCCAGAACCCACAGAGATTTGTGGGACTAGTTAAGGATTTGGCTATCAGGTCATGAAGAAAGATGAAGTAGAGTGAGAGAATGGAGATCAGTGGGCACAGGGCAGAGAGAAAGGTTCTGTTTTTAATAGGGTGGAAGGGAAGCTCTGTCTGCCAAGGTAATGCTTGAGCAGCTACCATCATGAAATAAGAAAGCAAGCAGTGTATGGTATCTGAGGAAGGATCGTACAGACAGGAAACAGTAAGTGCAAAGGGCCTGGGGCAGGAATCTTCTCCTTGTATTTGGGGAGTACTCAGGAGGCCAGTGGTGACAGGCACAGAAGGTGTAAAAGGGAAAGTAGGAGGGTAGAGGTCTGGGAAGCGGCAGATTTGTGTTAGCCCTCATAGGTACGTGAGGACTTCGGATTTTATGCTGAGTGAGATGAACGGCCATAGCAGGGTTTTAAACTGAGATGCTATTTGTCCTGCTGGGAGAGATTTTGTGAGGAACAAATGAGGTAATGCGTATGAAATTGCTTTGTGAAGTGGGAAGTTAGGTTCAAGAATATTTGCAGGGTCATATTACTAGCCAGGCAGTTGCTGAGCCAGAATAGAACGCAGTGTCCCTGACCCCAGGCCACCCGTCTTTCCGCAGCATCTTGAACCTTTCTCTTAAAGCATGGGGCACAATTTCAATCTAACACTGGATTGAACCCTTGAGCAAGGTCAAGGTCCTTCCTTCCAAGCCAGAGAACTTCCTGAACCTCATTGACCTGGCAACTTTTGACTTTTGGAAGGAACCCCAGGGGTTAGTGATCTTAGACCAGTAGAAAGAAGGGCTCTGGAACAGTGCAAGGCAGTGGGGCCTGGGCAATAGATTGTCTTAAATTAAATACAGACCTCTGCTCAGGGCTGAACCAGAGATGCTAAAACATCAGGACTTAAGGGGAAAAGCCAACAGTTATGATAAGTTTTGGAGAATTTCTTTAATATCTATTTAGGAAGTTACAAAGTAGCCGAAAGCAGTAGAGTCAGAATCCATCTATGAATCCATGGGTGAAGCAGATGTAAAAGCTCCTGAACTGGGGTATTCAGCAGCGACCTTGTGTTTTACATGTCCCTGGAGAAGTACTTCTTGTGATGATTGCATCTGGCTGAAGGCTTTGCCTGGCCAACCTTGGTGTGGACGAACTCTTGTCCAGAGAAGGGGAAGCCAGGCTGTGGTTCTTGGCCAGGTTAACTTCTGGCACCCTTGTATCTTTGCTGTTTGTCTAAGATGGGTTGAATTTACTTTCTTCCTCTCTTTTGTCTCTGCCTTCCTCTTTTTTTTCTCTTTCTTTTTGTTCTCTTTTGTCTCTTGCTATGAGCAGAAGACTTTTACCAACATTTGATTTATTCTCTGATAAAGTTACAATTGCTCGTAAAGTAACTACCTACAAATCATAGCCAGAGCCTGCCCCCTAAAAGGAAATAGCATCATGGAGTCTCCATCCCCAAGAAAATATGCCCCATCTACCTACTAAGTGGCCCTCATAAATGCTACCTCTTAAGAAAATATTGTCATCATTTTTTTTCAGTGAAACTGTTGGATTCCAAGTGCATTAGAGCCATAAAGATGAACAATCGAATAGTGAAATTATGTTTCTTAACCAAAGGCAGGATTTTCTCAGAAGTGACAGGCAATTGATATTCCAATTTCAATTACATTAAGTAGGCAAATTTTCAAATCATAACCACCTTGAGATCTATGTATTTTTTAGTAATTCTTGGTATAGGCTAAGGTTTCTTTGCCCATAGTTCCTTTATATTTAAATCTTGGCAGACTCAGGATGGAACAATTTCTTCAAATAGTCTAGAAAATATGGATTACAAGTAAGTGGAAAATATAGATATGGGATGTGTATATTGTACATAGGTATATGTATGTGTACATATGTTTATATGTACATACGCATCCACTGTTTTTTAAATACTGATTCAGTGGCTACTATTACACTAGGCACTTTTCAAAGAAAAAAGTTTTCTGTAGTGAAGGACCTGTGCAAGTTGCTTATGCTCTTGGTGCCTACATTTTAATAGAAAAAACATGCAAATGAAGCAGAAAAATGATACATTTATTCTGTCCCAGATTTGTTCATTCAAAAAATATCTACTAAGTTGGGACTTTGTCTGATGCTGCTGCAAACCATATAGATACAGCCTACTCCGTAGCATAGCAAGAAAAACGTCCAGGGAAAGATAAACCACCAATCTATATGTATATACTGACCTGTGTATACAGACATATACCTCTATATACAGATAGACATATACAGAGATAGATATATCAAAGGGAAATTAGTTGCTTTTTCTGTATCAATTAAAATAATCACCTAAACTGTGTCCTTTGATTTTTTTTAAAAGATTTATTTATTTATGCATATAAGAGCTAGGGTATAGGCCAGAGGTGTGGGAGGTGAGAGGATTCACCAGAGACATAGTGGGGAGCAGAATAGGCAGATGGACTGAAATACACTCCTGAGGGGAGCAGCAAGGCAGAAGAAGTCTGCTGCGCGTTGTGGGTCCGCAACCTGGCCGGGGATCACTCGCGCTGCTGTGCCACTGATGCTTCACACTGCAGCCCTCAACCTACTGCACCACTAGGGAGGCCCGTCCTTTGATTTTTTAATGCACCGGACTTCATTAAGAGAACTCTTATGTTAACATTGTGTTCCCAGTAAAAACCCACTTGGACATTATGTACTTATTGTAGTATATTGCTGTATTTGGATTATTTGTATTTTATTTAGGATTTTCGCATCTATGTTTATTAAGTGAGACTGGCCTAGAGTTTTCCTTTCTTATACCGTGTGTCTGGTTTTGGTGCCAGGATTGTAAAAAAAAAATTGCATAGCATGAGTTTTGAATGTTCCCTCTTTTTATTTACTGCAGTGAATTATAAGAGTCAGGATCCTTGGTTTCTACGAAGTCTGATAAAACTCATTTGAAAAATCCTGAGCCAACTTCTCAGTTTATGTAGGTAGATTTTTAATTTTGGAATTAAATTGACTCTTCTCAGTTTAGGGTTTTTTTTTCTTCTTGATTCCATGTGGCTAGATGATCCTTTCCTCAGAAATCGCTCATTTTGTATCTTGCACTTATTGGTGTGGAGTCCTTCATTGACTTGCCCTTTGAGTTACTAATCGTTGTTGTATCTGCAGTTACATTGGCTGGTGACCCCAAACAGTATTGGTGTATTCATCTTCCTTTGAGCAATATGTCAGCTGTTCATCTATTTTATTCATCTTTTCAAAGAAGCATTTTGATTTTATTTACCCTTTCTATTGTTTGTCTTCTATTTTGTTTATTCCTGCCCTTTTATTATTCATGATTTCCTTTCTCTTACTTTCTTTGGGCCTGTGCTGCTTGCTGTTCATTAAAAGATGCTAAGCTCATTAATTTTCACTCTTATTTTCTTTTCTAACATAAGCCTGTTCATTTAGCTTGTTCATTTACTCATCCATCCCTTCACTCAACAAACATTTATGTGCCAGGTACTGTTCTGGGTTCTGCGGATTCATCAGTAGACAAAACAATCCAAATGCTCTGTCCGCATATTTTGAAGATCCTATTTTGAGTCCTTTCTTCCGTGAGTTATTAGCAGCATGGCTGACATCCGCGTGGGTGGTGGGGGTGGGAGCTTGGTATATGGCTAGTTCTCATTTACGTGCTTTTAGTTTAGAGAACATAGCATGTGTGATTCTGATTTTCTGAGCGCTTTGGAGATTTGCTCTGTGACCTGAAATGTGGTTTTTATTTTTATTTTTGGTAAAAGTTCCATGTGTGCTTGAAAAGAATGCTAACCAGGGATCTTGAGATGCGTTTCAACTTGGCGACTCGGCCGGTTCCATGTCAGTGTTCGTAACTCTGCCTGATCTGACATGTTGTTCGAGGCTGCGGTTGAAAGGACCTAATTTGTGTTGAGTCTGACTCACAACAAGGGAGGGGTGGTGCTTGGATGTCCTCTCCACTCTGAGACTGTAGTGAGGGTCGGTCCCTCTTTTCTTCTAGGGTGTCTCAGGGCAGAGACTTGTGGAATATCCAGAGAAACCCATCAGAGGCCACCCACACAGGCAGCAGCCTAGCTGTCCCAGCCATTGTTATTATTACTATTTTAAAGATTTATTTATTTGTGCATACAAGAATTGGGGTATAGGCCAGAGGTGTGGGGGTGAGAGGATTCACCAGAGACAGAGCGGGAGCAGAACAGGCAGATCGACTGAAACACACTGCTGAGAGGAGCAGTGCGCGAGGCAGGAGAGGTCTGCTGTGCCCTGTGGGTCCCCTCCCTGACTGGGGATCAAACTCATGCTACTGTGCAGCGGATGCTTCACAGCGAGGTGCTCAACCTGCTGCGCCACCAGGGAGGCCCTGAGCCACTCCGTGTCAGATCTGCGGTGACCCTGGAGCGTGCCCTGGGCCCTGCTGTAAGCGCATTGCAGACACAAGTGTGCTTGGTCTCAAAGTGCTGTTGTCCTGATTTCTCTGAGGAGGCCCCGTGAGATCAGGCCCTCAGGTCTCAGTCAGTGGCAGAGCCATGACTGAAGGCAGGTGGTCCCTGACCCCAGGCCCTAAGCTCAACAGGGCCGCAGTGCTCCTCCCACACAGGTCTGAGGTCTCACGCCTGTTAGAAACACATATTTCCTCATGTAGCTGCAGATTTCCGGTATCGGAGCTCTCCAGAGGTGACCTCATGTGTTTCCAGCTGGATTCTGAGTTGTAACCTAGCTCTGGAACCCTAGTCAGGCCAGTAGTCAGGCCTAGTCTTCATTCTGTAGATGGGAAACTGACACTGGGAGGAGGAAGGGACTTGTCCACTAGTTAATGGCATAGAAAGGGAATGTCTCACCGCCTGAAGCTGCGCTTGCCTCCAGGAGCTCTGTGTGAGGTGGCCTTGCACTGCCTGAGGGAGCCTGCCCCACCTGCCGTGGATCTCAGCAACTCACCCTTCCCCAGAGAGATCCCTGTGGACTGCTGCTATCTGACTTCTGTTCTTTGTGTCTGCTGTTCTACTGTCCTTGTCATCTCTGTTCATCACTGTCTCTCTCTTGAGTAAAGTCTTCCAAATAGGGGTTGAAGCCGACATTCTAGAAGATTTGGGGAGTGGCATAGGCTGTAAGGCACATTTTTTGTAGTGGGGAGAGTTTTAGAATCAACCGACTCAAATCCCAGATCTGCCACCTCTGGTTGGACTGTGACATAGTAGCCTCTCATTTTCTTGACCTATAGAAAGGGACACAATAATGCCTACCTTGTAGTATCTTGAGGGGAGCAAATGAAAATACCTTGTAAAGTACCTGGCTCACGGTCACAACAAGAGGGGCAAGCTCCTGCCCTCGAGGAGTTTGCATTCTGGTGGCAAGAGGCAGACCAGAAACGAACTAAGGAATAAGCATGTCGTGCGTTTGGTAATGACAAACACGGTGGAGGAGACAAAGCAGAGAAAGGGAGAAGGTGGGAAGAAGTGGGTGGGGATGTTGGGAGTGGTCTCTCTGGCACAGAGACCGTGTCACAGAGACCTCGCACGTGAAGGAGTGAGCCAGGCGGCGGGAGGGGCAGGTCCAGGCAGAGGGGGCAGCGAGGACCAAGTCCCTGACACTGAGCAGTGACTGGAGCCAAGAGCTGGAGGTGCCTGCAGGGAGGTAGCCTGGGTCAGAACATGGGGGGCCTCTAGCCCTTTCAAGGACTCTGGATTTACTCTGAATAGGGTGAAGAGTTGCCGGAACTCTGAGCCAGGGCTGACACCATTAGACTGACACTTTTGCAAGTTTGTGGAGGTTGCTTAGTGGGAACCAGACTAAGGTGGGCAAAGGCTGAGCAATGAAACTAGGAGGCTCCCGCACTGGTCCTGGGGAGGAGGCAGAGACCTGTGTTAGGGGAGTGGCCATGGCGCTGTGTCAGTAGTCTGCTGGATCAAAGGCGGAGCCCTCACTATGCTGATGGAATGAGTGTGAGATAGAGAGAAAGAAAGAAATTCAGGAGGATGCCAAGGTGCTGGCCTGAGCCATGGGGAGGATGTTGGTTAGGGAGACAGTCGGTGTTCAGGGCTGGGCATGGTGTGCTTGTGAACGCTGTAGAGATGAAGAGAAGGCACTTGGGAATGTGCAGGCTGGAGTGTCATTGGCGTTGGGGTGATTATGCAGCTACGTGGTTCTTTGAGGTTCTCTGTACTCATCAGCAGGTGAGTACAGCTGAGGGGAGAGATGCTCAGGGGCCACGCCTGAGCCTGGGGGATGTGTAGGGGCTGAGATGGTGAGGACACGCCAGAATGCCAGAGAAGAGGTGCTGAGTGAGCTCAGACATGAAGCAAGAGAAAGTGGGGTTCCAGAGGGTCAAGTGAGGAAAAGCCTCAGGAGGACAGGAGGCCCTGGCTGCACCTGTGGGTGCTGGTGGACAAGGATTTATGTCATTGGTGCTCAGTGACGTCAGCCTTCATTGGCCTCTTTTTTCAGTCCAGTTGACCCCAGTGTGAGGGAATCACCAGCTCATGGCCTTCTGGCCCTGGAAGGGGGCCCCGAGGAGGGCCTCTTGCTGCCCTCGCTGTTACACCAAGGCTGTTACATCTCAGCAGCTCTGGATACCGGGCTGCATGCACAGCAGGAACATGCCACCCTACTCATCAGTGCTGTGAACTGCTGCCAGCTCTGAGCTGAGTTCAGGGCAGTTATTTGAGCCTGAGTCGGCCTAAAGGCAGGCCGCCAGAACTTAGGATCTCGAGCCCACAGCAGGGAGGGGAGCTTCAGTGAGCCCTCGGTGGCAGCACCCTTTCACGGATACATCCCAATTTGAATTTAGATTCAAGGCCATCCTGACCGCGAGTGGCTAACAAGTTAAGCAAGTTAATGGCTTAGAGACCATATGTATCTTCTGTGATAAATCTTCAGCTTGAGGATGTCCTCCTTGCATATCTTACATAAAGAAAATAAGCAGGACAAAAAGTCATTATTGATTCTTTTTACTCCCTTCCACCCTATGGTAATCAACAGTAACTGCCTTTGGCTCTACTACTCAATTTCAGCTCGAATCTGAATTCCTTCAGCCTTTCCAGTATTGGAAAAGTGGTCCAAAGCCACAAACCTTTTTGCCCAGGTTGCTACAGGACCCACCTGCCTGTTCTGGTGGCCTCATTCTCTTGTAGTTCAGTCTCCACACATTCGCAGGAGTGAGCATTCCCTGTCACTCCCATCACATCCCTCACCTCCTTACAGCCCACCAGAGACTTCCCCCTTCTCGGCCTATGAGACCCTCTGAGATCCGGCCCCGTCTCTCCCTCCTTCAGGCTCATTTATTCACCACTCTTGAGCTGTGTTTGCTCTTTCTTCTGTCCTTCAAATCAGTGACTTAATATTCACCCCAGAGTCTTTGACTTGCTACTCTTTCTTCTGGAAGATTATTTCCTAGAGTTCCTCTGGCTGCCTGCTCTCTTTCTGCTCTCACAGAGACTGTTCCCAGCCCTAGCCATCACGATCCCCTGCAGTAGCCTGTGCGATTTCCCCTCCAGCCTGTCTCAGGGTCTGAAGCGGTTCTTCATTCTTCTCTGCTGACTGTGGGGCCCCTTTATATATAAGCTCCTCAAAGGTGGGTGCTGTCAGGTGTCACGGCCTGACACTCCATGTCCAGGGAGTGCGTGGCTTTCATTTAATAGATGCCTGCTGCTGACCGACAATCTGACTATGAGAGTTACTTTAGGTCTGATTTTTATTAGATGTCCAGTTTTATTTTTATGCCCAACATGGGGTATCTTGTTCCAAGTGTAGTAAAAGTTGATGATTCTGCCTGATCCTTTCAGCCAGTTGAGGCCTGGAGTGAGGGGCCCTCTTTTCCAAAGTAGGAATCATAGGGTTCACTCACCTCAATTCTTAACGGTGTGCTCTCACTGGCCAGCACCACAAGGCAAGGTGAAACTCGGTGCACGCAGTCTTCCTGGGACAGGAGGGACCCTCGGGCAAGATCTTTTTGAGCCTCTCGCCCCAATGTGATTTAGCTGATGGCCCTGCTGGAGCTAAAAGAGGCTGTGCACAGAGCAGAGGAGAATTTCACCCCGTGGAGGATGGAGGCTTTCAGGAATCCACAGAGCTGGCCAAGTTCTGTTCGCACGAAGCTGGCCAAGAGCGCTGGCTGCCTCATTTTTCCTCCTGGAGATCCAAAGTCAGTAGCAACTATGGTTCCTTAATTTCAAAGTACTCACTCTCACTTGGCTTTTTAAAAAAGAGTATATTGTTTCAGTGGAATCCTGAGTGAGAAAATAGTGAGGCCAGAGGTGGGCTGTTCCAAAGCCGTGGGTTTTGATCCTATCTTTGGGACTGGATCTAGAGCGGCTTGAGACCTTCTCATCTTGCCTTCAGGGCCTGTGCGGCACGTAAGTTAGTTTTGTCTATCGCATCAGTGTTAGAAGTGACTTCATCTTTAGGGCCAGACCATCAGTCGACTCTCAGAGCAAACTTTCACTGCAGGGATTCTGGAATTGACTCGGCCCTGCCACGTCTGGCTGTATGGGGTCCGTGGAATCTCTGCAAGTGGTCCCAGATTTAAACACACCCCAGCTGGACTCTCACAGTGCCTGTGTTGAGAGTCTGTGTTATGCCAGCATCTCACAGAAGCAACATTTTAACTGCCTGCTTGGTTAAAAAAAATCATGTCCCATCAGAAGATGCGAAGATGCACAGGGGAGAAGAATGCAAAATAAGGCCAGCAACTCTTTCTTGAGTGTTTACTTCATTCCAGGCATTGGGCTGGTGACTTTACAAAGTCGTATCCAAAGTTGGACCACAAGCAAAGTACGTAACAGAGTAAGCGTCTCTCCTGAAACTTGGCTGCGGCGTGGGAACCCGCGCGGGGTCTAGGTCAGCCTCTCAGGGCGTTGCCCTGGCTTTGAAGGCTGCCAGAGGTGAGGGGATAGCGAACTCTGAAATCCCAGGTGCACTTGGCAGGGTAGGTAGGAGACTGTCGTGAGGGTGGGCTAGCGTCAGTGAGAGCTTAGAAGCAGGGGCTTGGTCCCTATCTTGGCAAGCTGGGAGCCCGATCCTGGAGGGATGCCTGGCGAGGAGGTGAAAGGCAAAGCCCCTCTGCCCCCTGTAGAAGAGCAGATTCGAGGTGGCACCAAGAAGGCACCAAGATGAAGCCCCATTCCCTTCTCCTCCAAAAAGTCCTTGCTGGTGGCCTCACCTCTGCTGCCCACGCCTGCACATTGACTCCCAGACGGTGCCTATTCTTCCTCATCTGTAATCTCCGCCTCCTCAGTATTTCCTGTCCTCGTCCCCAAATCAGGCCAAAAAGGTCACTCCTAATCCAACTCAAATATGAACGCCTCAGTACCCACCCTTGGGCACCATGTCTGCTTTTTTCTCACTGAGATTCTTCCAAAGTTCCCGCCTCGGTCTCCCGACATCCCATTGGTCCTTTAACGACCTTGCAGTGGGTTTCAGTCTCCTGAAACTGTCTCTCTAGAGACCGTTAGCTCCCCTTCCCCTTCTCTTCCTCGTTCCTCCCTGCTTCTCCATTTCACCTCTTGGGAGATCAGGTCACCTATTGGGAGCCAAGGCCCCTTGGGATGGCCTCGTCTTGTGGGGGATGGCGGGTGAGCAGTAGGGGGCTAGTGTGCCTAGGGCCCTAAAATCTGGTTGGCGCCGGAAGAGCTTGGCTAGGGAGGGACAAGGTGCAGGAACAGGACAGGAGCAGAATGTCAGACTTGGATGAACCAGGCGCCATCCAGGCTGCATTCCGCTTGCCCCGTGTGCAGGGTCATCGCCAGATCTGGATTAAACTGTGCCACTGTCCCTTAGGTGTGGCTAAAGCAGCATGTCTGATTGAGATTTGTCACCTTCTGGGTCTCAGCCCTTCGTTTCCTGGTCCCCCAGGGGTTGAGTAGGTGCAGATGGGATTAGATTGGCAAGCGCTTTAAGCTTGCTCAAGAGGGGATGCAGGAGCAAGCCTTTGTTCACAGGCACCTGGGCTCGAAGCATTGACTGGAAGAAAATCCTTGTTGATGGTGGCGGCCAGGGCCGTGGGTTAATTAAGAGAGCCCCCTGATTAAAGCAGAGAAGTGTTGCTGGGCCTTCCTGGGAAGCCCTATCCTTGTTCCATGCCCCTCGGCGCACTCAGCTGGCCTTCCCCTTTCCTGGCTTTCCACAGCTTGATGTGTTTCTAAGCCACCTCCGCTCCCCAGGGAAATAAGGAGCCCCACCGCTCAGGGCCCCATCCAGGGGCCGTTTTGGCATCCTCCCGCCACAGTTGTTGTCCCTGGGCTGCGCTTCATCCTCTGTTTCTCTTCCCCCATGAGGTCCTGATCACAGTAGAGGAAGCCGGAAGAAGAGAGCTGGGAGTGATGAGTAATACTATACTTCAGTGGCCTCGCTAGAGCCTCGAGGACATTCATGATGGTGATACCACGGTCCTCATCGGTGTCCTTGAGCCTTGTGACTCTTGGAAGTCGCAGCGCAGTGTCCAGGCAAAGGCAAGAGGGGTAGCTTGGGGCCGCGGGCCAGACCTGCCTCCTTCTCAGCCGTCCTGTCCTTGCTGTGTTACCTTGGGCAAGTCTCTGTCCTCCTCTGTGCCTGCTCCCCCACACGTTCAGCAGAGGTAATCATGCTGGTCCCCTCCCGGCCTCAGAGGGAATGAGAGGACGAATGACATGTGTGTGGAATTCCTTGGAGAAAGGTACTATGGAAATTTGCAGATGTCGGCTATTTGTGCGGCACTCCAAGTTCCAGGAGGACGGCCTCGTGCAGGGGATACCTTGTGTGCTGCCAGCATCCAGCACCGAGCCACAGCAGCCAGAACATGCAGGGGGCAGGGGTCCCCCGCCTCCATGATGGACCCCAGCTGACCAGCCCTTGGTGCCAATCCCGTCCATAGTTTCCGAAGCAGGGAGATGACACGTGCCTCTCTGAAGAGCGTCTCGGGTTTCACAGATCTCAGCTTGGGGCAATCTTCCTCGTTTGGGGTCATAGGAATACGCACTCTATATTCCGCGGGGTGACATTGCTAAGGCTGTTCATTCATTCAGGGTTATGTAGCCACTCCTCTCAGGCTATATAAGCCAGGCACAGGATGAGGTGGTGAGCAGGACACGCCCTCTGAGCTGAGGGTCTCATGGAGAAGGCAGATCATTTAAGAGACTGTAACCCGAGACGTACCTTGTTCTAATACGTAGAGACAGTGCCTTGTCCAGTCATTTACAGCCTAGCTTGGCTCAGTTGGTTTAAACACTGTTTCTCAGTCATTCTTAGCCCAAGACTAGCTGAGGGCTTAAATTAATTGATTAAAGTAGTTATGGATTTCTCGGCGGTCCCCTTTCTTCCCCTTCCCTCTACATAGCTTCCCCTCCATCCCTGTTAGGGGTGTGCACCCACACCCACTCATCTCTGAGCCTCCCCTACTTGAATTTGCTGGTGTCCCGGCCGGGGTGCTTGCCGCCAGGTGTTAGTGCCACACGCAGGTTCTCAGGGCCTGGAGTGGGAAGGGTGGCCCTGAAGTGTAAAGGGTCCCGCCTTCCCTTCAGACACCCCTTCAGTGGAATTACATGCCTCCCCTCGTGCCTCCTCAGTACTGAGGTGCATTTTGATTCGATAGCTGGAAACCACTGAGGCCGTGAGCAGCTTTAACGGTGAGGGTCCTCTCCCCTCTGACGCACGCTCCTCTGGAGCGGGAGTGGTGTCTGGCGTGTCCTTGTCTCGTCCTAAGCTGAAGTACGTGTTTGAGAGGGGACGGAGGGATTTTATGTGTTGAAGTCCATACCCACGTGGGGTATGGACTGGAAATTCCTAGAAAGCTTTGGGAATTCCTCCCCATGGTACCCAGTTAACACCACAAGGAGACACGTGTTTAAGGATTTTTTTTTTAATGCAAACAAGGTAGGTAGCAGCTCTGTGGGGCCAACGGATTTGGCCCAATGGCCTGTGAGCACACAAGAATGCCGTTCGTTTCTTGGGGTGCAGTGGGCAGGCGGTGGAGGGCTCTGCCAGGGGAGGGGCAGTGCGGCCCCGGGACTGATCTGCGATCTGGGGTGTAGCGGTCGTTTGTCCTACCTGGCCTGGGAGACTGGCCTATCTCTGTCTGATACTCAAACTGTCCCTTTTCTGCATGGAAAGAAGCCAGCCTTGGTAGGGTTATCTCTTCTGCCACTTGAGGGGAGTGCTGCCCCAGCTAACAGAGCAGGGAAGAGTGCCTCTTTGCCGGAGCCAGGCTGGCAGGAGAAGGCTGCACAGGCAGCTCTCCTGGGAGGCCGCTCTGCACTTCTGGATGGGAGGCGGCGGCGGCGGCTGTGGGCTGGGTGGGTGGTGCTGGTGGTGGGGGGACGGGCGTGAAGGAGAGAACTGGGGCAGGCAGGGAGAGGTGGACCGTCACCACCCCGAGCTCATGGAGCCTCTCGGCGCCCTGCCGGAGTCTCCCTGGCACCCTCCAGCTGTCCTGCTGCTCTTCCCCAGGGCTCTGCGTCGCCCTGCCGGTGCTCTTTCGCTCCTGCCTGAGGGCCAAAGCCTCTTCTAGGCTCTGGGCCTTCTGTGTCCTTATTTGTTTCCACCACGCTGGCCAGCCCAGAAGCAGAGCGCTGTCCTCGTCACCGAGCTCAGGTGGACGCAGACAGCCCCAGGTCAAAGCAAGTCTCTAGCACCTGAGAATCCTGACTTCTCGAGAACCCACAGTACCTGGCATACAACTAGACTGTTTCCCTTTATCATGCCACTTATTACATACACCCTCTCCGGCAGCAGGCCTATGGGTGGGAAAGTGGGGGCTCACCAAAGAAGGGGGATGCAACTCCTGGGCTAGTAAGTAGCACAGCGGAGTCTGCACCAAGGGCTGATGATGCCCAAACCTTTTGAACCACTATTTCAACACCATCGTGTCTCGGCCCTCCAGAGGGAAGTCGAAAATGTGAGCACTGCATGGCCTCACCTGCACAAAAGCAACATTTAGAAAGAGGCCAGAACAGCCCCCGGGAACGGGGGCCCCAGGAGTGCCTGCTGATGGCCAGGATGCCAGGGTCTCCCCAGCATGCAGAGGGACAGAGGTGAAGGATGGAATGTTCTAGAAGTGGTTTCCCAGAAGTGATAACAGTCTCAGGTGCCAGCCAGCTCACTTTCATGCAGGGCCTCGCGCTCGTGCCCCTGGGGGCGGCAGCGCCCTGCCCAGCATGTAGCTCCTCATGCTGCTCACCTGGGACCTCTACTGCGTTGTAGCTCCCCAGCGGCAGAGACCTCTTCCGCTTTGTTATCCTACGGCCTGCCTTATGCCTGGGGCAGGACTCCATGGATGTGTGTTGACTTTATGCTGTAAGCCAGCAGAGGGCCAGCCCCCACTGTCGGCAGTGACCGAGGCTGCTGGGAACCTGGGAGCAGCTGGCATTTCTGGCGGGGCTGCTTGCTGCCAGGTCCGGGTGCCACATTGTAAGCCAAGGAGCCCCCAGGCCTGGTGGGGGTGCGGGAGGGGCACCTGGCGTGAAGGGCCACAGGACAGATGCGGGGCCTGCAGGTGTTTTGGCTATGACAGCATGGCTGTGGGGGTTGTTTATAGTCTCCTCTCTCCACTCCTTCCTGTCCCTGCACACAGCTGCCATGGTGAATTATAGATGTCGGACTGTGCCGCACAGGGTCGAGGGAGGAACTGATGGAGCACATTCAAGGGAGCTGAGAGCAAGAGTGAAGGCTAGACTGCTGGGAGGCGGAGCTTTGGAAGAGAGGACTGGCACAGGTGCTTAGGAACTTGTCCTCTGAAGCCCTGTGTTGGCCTCCCCCTCCTGTGGAGCCCTCCCTGGCCTCCCCCTCCTGTGGAGCCCTCCCTGGCCTCCCCCTCCTGTGGAGCCCTCCCTGGCCTCCCCCTCCTGTGGAGCCCTCCCTGGCCTCCCCCTCCTGTGGAGCCCTCCCTGGCCTCCCCCTCCTGTGGAGCCCTCCCTGGCCTCCCCCTCCTGTGGAGCCCTCCCTGGCCTCCCCCTCCTGTGGAGTCCTCCCTGACCTCCCCTGTCTGCACTGAGCCCCCTTCCCTTTTCCATCTTCTAAAGTTCTCTTGCATGTAGCATTTGTTTGACTCTTTGGCGTACAATGGTGATGAGTCTGTTTTCTTAATTGAAAATCTGGAGGTACTCTAATGATAAGAATGAATGTTAAATAAGAATAATTGTTAAAGTTGAGTCTGTCCAGGAAAATTTAGCATGTGTGACCAAACAGAGGTGGCCCTGCCCCCCCATGCAAAGTCTGATTTGCCCATCTAAACGAAAGCTGCTGCTCTTTGTTTTTAAATATCTTCACTGCTCAGAACTCTGTTTCCTAATCCCTACATTAAGGTCCCTTGTGGGAGGAGGGTGTCCGTGCCATCCCCCTGATATGTGTGAATCTCTCGACATTTCTGCTAGTGCATCCTTGCTTTTGTGAGTGGGAGAGAGACAGCTGAGTCTTCTGTTTCTTGATATTTTTCCCAAAATAAGATAATTCGGGATCTCGCCAAAGCTGTTTTCTTACTTGTGGGGTCACGTGGAAAGCAAGGACACAAGGTAGCTTATGACGAGAGCAGGGCATAGAGCTGGAGATAGAATGTCCCCCAGGCTAGAATCAGGGTGTGCGTCACGACATGCAGGGCAGAGACAGGTCCAGGAGCTCAACAGAGAGGACAGCCCTGGGGGACAGCCCTGGTGACACCATCACAGCCCCTGGGTGGGAAGCACATGGGGTCCTGGGGGCACCGTCCCCTCTGTTCTCTCTGATCAGTATGGGTTTCTCAGTGTGTCTTCTCATCCCTCCATCTGCCTCCAAGTAGAACCAGACTTCACCTGTTCCACTCAGATGAGCATCTTTTGTGGGTGCTCAAGGATAATATTGACCAGATGGTTTACTCCTTGAAGGTGGAGAACCATAGTTTATCATTTCCTTTCCCATTGTACCAGTGAACACAGCAGAATTCTAGAAATCCTTAACGCACAGGGAAAGAGATGGCCAGTCCTTTAGTATCACCTGCTCCTGTGCCTGACTCGCCTGTATAAATATAGAGCTCTTCACTTCCTCACAAAGTATTTCTTGGCCTGAAGGTCTTGACTTGAGCTGGGGGAAGAATGTTTCCAGGACACTGGAATAGAACAGCATGAACTATAGTAGTCCCTGACCTTGCCTCCAGCCTGTGCTAGTGGGTGCTCTTCCCCCAGACCCACCACTACCCAGGCCTCCACCCCCCAACATCATCACCAACCTTCCACATTCCTTCTCTCTCTTTAGCCAGAGAGGGAGAGGGAGGGCAAGGAAAGGGGAGAGAATAGAGCTCATAACTCAATCAAGAGCCTAAATATATCCCTAGTAGAAATATGCATTTATCTCCTAAAGTCTCAAAAGACTAGAATTCCCAGCTTACTTGTTGGTTTGGTGAGTATAGATGTTGGGAAAATTTAGGAACCCAAATTTAGAAAGACACAGGTCTTAGGATAAAGAATTCAAGGCCTATTAACCTCAGATTATCCCTGAATCTGTTCCTCCCTTTTTCCTTGGAAGAAGGAACGGATGAAGAAGGAACTAAGGCCCTTCTACCATCTATGTACTGCCTCTAGCAATCAACCTCTTCTGCCACAATTTTCCCATCCGTGCCCCCAACCCACCCTGTTTTCCAGACAGCCCTTTGGACCCATAGATGGCACTCTCCAAATCTCACCCTTCTGCTTTTGGGGATTCTTAGTCAAAAGAAGGGGAGATATGTGGGTTGAATAGTGAAGTGAGAGAAAAGAAAGGCTGTCAAATTTCTAATGCAGAAGTTTAATAAATAGCCTGTTACTTTAAAAAAAAAAAGACACAGAAACCTATAAGTAGTAATGGACTCCAGGGAGTATGAAGAGGATATGAAGCTGAATAAGGAAGGAAAAGGTTAGAGGAGGAAACTAAATTTCCTGCTGGGTGGAAGTGACCCCAAGAGCAGGGGGAGATTCGTCCTTTCACTTTTAGTGGGACTTGCACTTTTAGCATCATTCCCAGGGATGTGAGTGGGAAAGTGAACAGGGTCAGAGCCCTTAGCCACGGGGCCTCCTCTGCCTGGTCCTCACTCCAGAAGCTATCCTGAAGGAGCTTTTCTCTAGGGACATCCTGCTGTGGCCTCATCCTGGGGGGAAACTGATTACACCTCAGGCACTCTGCTTCACCCTGATTCTCTGTCCTGTGACCTTGTGGTCATTAGAGCAAAAGTCTCAACATCTCTACAACTCAGGGAAAATGTGAGAAGTCGATGGGGCAGCCTTACACATCAACAGCCTCCCCTCCCTTTGCACACAGTGAGGACATGCAAGGCCATGGCATCCTTGAAGTCACGTGACTGCCATGCTGCCTCCAGCCCGGGCTTCTTATTGAAGATGCTGCCAGTTGTTTGGAGGTGTTCTGAGGTCTCTTTCCTGCACAGGGATAACGTCTCCACAAATTGCAGATTAACACTGCTGTCATTACTGTGAAGATATTATTATTATTATTATTACTATTATTGCACAAGGGTTGGAAAGCAGATGGTCTTCCGGTATCTGAGAATGGGAGATGGCTGCCAGGGAATACGAGGAGATAAGGAGGAGACCTGGAGGCAGAGAATTTAAAGCCAGAGAGTAGAGTTCAAGGTCATGCCCTATTGCAAAGCCTTTTCCCTCTCCTTGCAAGGTGTCTCTTGTACAGACGTTAGTGTTTCTGAGATTAACCTTGTTTCCCTGCTCTATCCTGACACCCCCCCAGAATCCAGCATGTGGCTCGTCTACCCCGATCGCTTCTTACTACCTGAGCTCTTCCCTTTCATGGGGACATGGCTCTGGGCTCTGGGTTGATAGAGCCCTAGAGACGGGAGGGACAGCGTCGGGGTTCCTGTAATGTCTCTACCACGCCCCCGACAGGGGCACGATTAGCTTCTGCTGGAGTGTTTCTAGAATGGGGAATTGACTATTTTATAATACAGCCTATTTTTCCCTTTTGATCAGGAGTCCCGTAACTTCCACCAGTTGGCTTTTTCTGAGCTCGTACATCTGAGGCAGTGTCATTTTCACAAGGCAGTTCTTAAGACATTTGAAGGCAGATGTCCTGCCTCCCTTGAATATTTGCCACTGTTCAAAAGCATCTCCATTTATTTTACCCATTCCTCACTCAACAGTGTTTCCAGATTTTTTCCTGTTCTGGTCACCCTCTCCTGCTTTATGAACAGTGCCAGATAAAAATTCCTGAAGTGGATACAGTAAGACTCTGACTTGTTCCAAATCAATTGGTCAATGTATACTAAATTTTGGAGGTCTCTCTGCCTTTGACTTGTGTAGAGCTGAGACTGAAAAGACCCCCTAAGTCTTGTTCATGGGAGCAGACCTTGGCATGGTTGTTACTCACTTGCCTTTCTGAACCTAAATGTAGGTGCCTACGGATGTCTGTCTGATTCAAACCCAGCTTGTTAATTTCAGCAAGTCTTGCTGGGCACCTCTGCTCTCCCTGGTCACCTCCCTGCCAGCCGATATGTTACCTGCCCTGTCCAGACTGATGCTATTCGCATGTTTTAAGTTCACTGTCTTTCTCTTAATGCAAACCATTGATAAAGATATTGAGCAGGAAATGACAAAGGACTGTGGCACACGATCAAGGACCTTCTTTCATTATTTCATTCATTAATACTCCTTGGGTATTTTTACTCAGTCAGCAGCCAGTCCATCTACTTCCACAGAATGCAGATCTCTGCATAGAAGATTGTATGCAACCTGCTTCAGCGATGTGTTCCTGTAAATCTCTGGGGGAATTTGAACCTCAGTTCCTGGTGTTTGCCTTGATAGGGCTCTTTACGTGGAGACCGTGGCCCAGGCACGTCAGTCTTGGCACAGAGGAGGCTGACGATTTGGCTTCCTAACCCACAGTCCAGAGATACCCTCACCACCCAGTTGGTGCCCTGAGGATTTTGGCTCAAGCCTGGGTGGGCATGGAGCCAGCTCCCAGGCATCGGTCCAGGGCTCGGGTGGACAGGCTTTCAGAATTCCTAACATAAATGATCCTGTCACTTGCAGGATCAAGCTATGCAGCTAGAGTTCCAAACGGAGAGTCTTTTTGAATTAGCATCAGGACATCTTCAAGGCCACCCCCAGGAAATACATGTCAGGATCTGCCAGCTTCGATTATCCAGGGGCCACTACCTCAGAACTGAGACTACAAAGTGAAGCTCTCAGCAAGGAGCCAGGTCCCATCATGGTCTTGGGGGGTGATGGCTTTGGGGAGAATTCCTCTTTCTCTGGGGTGGGGTTTCGTCCCTACCTTCACCTCATCCCTCCTGCTTATCCTGTTGAAACTCTGCTAATTCATTTTCACAACCTTTGCTTCATTCTGAAATGCTTTCTGCTTTCCACACTGCTTACACCCTCCACATTATTCCAAGAGGGTGTGGACCAGGAGAGAAGGGGAGGCAACTTGGGGGTGGGGAGGATATTGCTGTCTCCTTGGGAGGGGAGCTCCAAGGAGATGCTGCTATTTTCCACTGAAGAAATGGTAGGATATGCATTCTTTTGCTTTTTCCCAAGAGCCTTATGCGAGCTGTAAATCCTCACTGGTGGTCTCTCTTTGATAAGGGTAGCTGAGGACCCCCTGCTCCCCATGTTAGAGAGGACCCAGGCTAGGAGCATGGGTGGCACCGTGGTGTGATAAAGTATGAGTGGCTCTGACTGCAGAGCTGGGACAGCATAAAGAAGTTTCCTGGCACCCAGGACCCCTGAAGAAATGGAAAGTCCAGTGTACACCATGCTCAAGGCCCATACTGCTAAATGGGGAGAAGGGGGGAGAAGGAGAAGGGCTACCATGGGCTTTCTTCCTTCTGGAAGGGGCACACCAGATGCACAGGGGTAACCACAGGGTAATGATAAATAATGGCAGGATAATAATGTCTGGACTCTAGATTCGAAGGGATAGAGTCAAGTTTGCTTACGCTCTGAAGCAGAGAGCAGTCTGCTCCTGTTGTCTTCTGGGGCATACAGATTTGCATTTCCAATGGTTTGATTGCTCCCCAGGCCTTATTCTCTTTCCCAGGGTGCCAGGGCCCTTCCCAGTGCCACCTTGCTTTCCTGAAATGTCCCCTGGAGCTGCCTTCTTTCTCGCATCACCTCTCGGTCCTGAGCCCTGTCTCCTCTCTGATCCCTAAAGCTCATATTTTCCCTTATTTTTACATTTCTAAAAAGACAGACCTTTTATTTGTAGCATTTCTACTTTCAAAATCTCAGGATGAGGAGCATTAAAAATAACTTTGTTTTTATAAAAATCTTTGTTTACTGCAGAAAAATGGAAACAACAGCGAAGTGTTTCAAAAACGCAAGGAACCACCCTTCCCACAGGGGTGCTAGCTTCCTGGTGCGCCCCATTCTGGGTCTTTGCGCATGCGCGTGCTGGGTGTGCGCACCTGTGTGTGTGCGCGTGCTGTGCTGACAAGGTGCACCGTGCATTTAGTGACCTGAGTTTTTTACTGGGTCATTGCTGTGAACAGGGAGTCATGCTTCTCTGGCTTTTTGGCATGGTGCTTCTAAAACCCAGCAGGCGGCATCTTTCTTTGTTCATCCTCTGTCTATGCTTAGAAGGCTGCCCTGCGTCTTAGTCTCCCACCAGCCCGCCAATGGAAAGTGTCCTTTACGTTTTTCTCTGCCCTGACATCTGTACCGCTCCGCAGGGTATTTTGCACTGTCGCGTCCTGGTGCTCGGAGTGCTGCTTCTTCAGGTCGGGGTAGCTCTTCTTGAGCACCCTGCTTTCCTCTTGTCCCTGTGACTGGAGAGCCACCCCTTACCCCTGGTGAGGAGAGAGGCTCAGGGGAGGAAGGGGCGCAAGCAGAAGTGGGCGCCGTGTGCCCTCCGGGAGAGGGAAATGGCGGTGCTGACCATGGCTGGAGGCCGAGGACAGGCTTCCCCAGCCTCAGGAGGCTGCTCTCTGTGTCCCCTCAGCTGGGAGGCGCCTGTGTCCTCCTGTCTGAGGCCCTGCTGTGAACACGGGCCCGGTGCCAGTGGCCAGGGAAGATGAGAATGTGGAAGTCCCGGAGACTTTTGTTTTACTGACATTTGTTTACCGAGTCCCAGAATGGAGACGTTCTCACAGGGACTGGGGACTGGAATCCCCCTCCAGAACCCAGTTATTATTGCAGACCTAAAAACCAGCCCAACGGGGGTGAGGCCTTGGGTCACATGCCCAGGCCAGTGTAGCTCCCCTTTGAAAAACGTCAAGAGGAGGGCTCACTTCACTTCCTTTCTCCAATAAGGCTGGAATTGGGGGTGTAGATGATGACTGGCATCCCTTCCCCTCAAAGCAGGTCAACTAGGAAGTGTTTCCAAGGTGCCTGATTTAAGCAGAGATGAAGCAGTGGGCCCTCTGCTCAGAGTTTAATGAAGGCTGCGTCGTGTTGTGGAGACTGCGTGTGGGATGGAAGCACGGGAGAAAAAGATGGGCAATAATGACCTGCAGCTGCTTGGAGGAAGTTGGTCTTCCAGGGAGGGACAGGGTTTATACATACAGACAGCAGGAGGGGCGCTGTGTGTGGCTGTGGGGTGGCTGTGGGGTGCTGCTGACCTCGCTTCGCATCCCAACTCTGGTTACATCCAGTCACCAGTCCGTCTGCCTCTCGCCTTCCCTCCTCCTTTCCGTCCACCCACTCATTGACTTATCTAACCAGTACTTACCGAGGGCCAGGAACCATTCTAGATTTGGAGACTATGGGAGTAGACACAATAGATATAGCTTCCCCAGGCCCTCCTTTAAGGACCCCCCTTAAAGGAAACCGTAGAGGTTTCTAGGAGGTTTGTAGCTTGACCTTCTGTGCCTGGGTGTGGTGCCAGGAAGGGCACAGAGCAAGTTCTTGGTGATTCCGGCAGATGGGTCAAGGAGGAATCCTGGAGCCCTTGGTGGTTTTTATGCTTTTATTATCAGAGGCAACCAGGTACATGGCAGGCAGGGGTACCGGGGGGCCAGGAGACTGGCAGGCCTCCTAGCCCCCGGCGCATCTCACTCTCTCTGGGCTGCTGCTGCTTCTTTCTTCTCTCTGCCTCTGTGTCTCCCCTGCTTTTCTAATATGCTGCTCTTGTTCTTCTTTTCTGCTCTGCTGCTCTCTTTGTGTCCTTGTGACGCTGCCCTTATACAGTCGTGTCCAAATCTAGGTGCATGCCCACTTAGGCACGCGTGCAGAATCTCAGGTGTCCATAATTACAGTAATGGCGGGAGGGTGGAAAAGCCTGACACTTTTCTCTGACCCTAGAACTGGGCTTTAAGGTGGGAGTCCCAATGACCCCTCTCACGAGCTGTTATGAAGGAGTGGGATTAGGAGCGATGAGCTTTAGGTGAGAAGACCTTTCTCACACCCACAGATGTTGCTTGCAGACCAACACTGTTGTTGCTGTGGAGATGTTGCTATTATTATTATTATTATTGAACAAGGGTTGGAAAGCAGATACTCTCCCGGTGTCTGAGAGCAGGAGATGGCTGAGAGGGATCAGCAGTTTGAAATAAGGATAAGAATGCATGGCAGGAGGAGACCTGGAGGAAGAGAATTAAAAGCCAGAGAGCAGAGTTCAAGTGTGATGCTCTGGTTGAGGGGGAGGATGAATGAGGGCAGTGAATTAGATTCTAAACAGAGACTGCGGGTTCCTAAGAGCCACAGAATGATAAATATTTATCTAGCACTAACAACCTACCAGGAACTCCTAAACACTTCGCAAGGATAATTTCATTTATTTCTTTACTCTCCCGGGAGGGCGGATGAGGAAACTGAGGCTTAGAGAACTGAAATAACTTCCCAGATCAAGTGAGAAAGTCAGGATTCAACTGCTGGTCTGGTAACCCCTAGACTTGGGCCCACCTGAAATGTGGGTGGTGAGTGTGACTGGCAGTTGGGGAGGTGCCTGGTCTCCCCAGAGCTCTGCACTTTCCCCAGGAATGGCACCTTTCAAGACGAGGTGGCCATCTCAGCAGCAGCAGGCTGTGACCCGCAGGGCACCTAGTGTCAGCCACTCTGTGCCAGAGGTGCCCCTCGCCTGAGCCAAGCTCCTGGGGTTGCAGCTGGCTGGGAGAGATGTGGCAGGTGGTGCATGGGGGTGAGCACGGATAGGTGGGGGGGTAAAGACTGTTGGCTCCTGAAGGAAAGATTAGGATGAGAGCTCCATTTGCCATTTGGGGACTTAAACTGGGATGCTCTGATGACCTGAGAAGGCTGGGTAACATGCAGGTGAATGTTCACAAAATCACTGGCCCACTGGTAAAAAGTAAAGTTTTTTGTTCATTAGCTCTAGTAGATATATGGTTACCGCAGCCAGTAGTCTACACGTCTAAAACACAGGGAGTTCTCCTTCACTCTTGGAATCTCTGTATAAATATTTTTTTTCCTCTAGAAGGTCACCCTCTTTTGCATGTGACAGAAGCATATGCTAAGGAAAGGCAACTCCCCAGCCTCAACCAATCACAGACGGGAGTTGCTCTGGTTGGTGAGGGATGCCCATGCCCGGGCAGGAATCCTTTCCCCCAGAGAAACAGGTGGGGCCTGAAGGTAGTGCCAGGAGAGGATTTCTCATGTCTTCCTCAGATCTTTCTGGGTCCCTTGACCCCCACTTGATTTATATACTGTTTCAGCTTAGTTCTAGTAATGGCTGAGCTTACATATGGCCAGCAGGTAACCATTATAGTCTGTATGATCCCCCAAATAAAGATCAGTCACAAGGAAAGCAATTATTTCTGCTTCCCTGGCAGAGAGTAGGAGGAGGTCACTGACTAGGAGAGGCTTGTGTTCCTGAGGTGAACGGGCGGGCTGGTTCTGAAAGGAGCCAATTTCCTGTGTCTTGATGTGGAATCTCTTGAGTCCAGGTTCCATTAAATTGGAATTCAGCAATCACTGAGATTCAACTAATATTTATTTTATGAAGTGACTCCCATATGCCAAGTACTAGGCTGGGCTTTCACAGAGTTAGGTCATTTAGTCATTTAAAGAGCAAAGGTTCATTCACCTTTGCATGATCGATGAGAAAAAGGTTTAATAAACAAATGAGTGCTGTGCGCAAGATTGCCAGGGGGAGATTTTAAACCACTCAAGAGGACAAACTATTTCTGAGAAGCCTGCCAGTGCTTCAGAAGGACCCCCTTCTGTGGACGAACAGTTGACCCAGGAGACAGGGCTGTGTGGTGGACGGGACCCTGAGCAGAAGCCAACAGAATTGGATCCCTGCTGTGTCCTTGCTCCTGTGCGGTGCCCTCTACCCACGTTTCTCCAGCTTGTCCACAAAGGTAGCACAGCCCTCCTCAAAATCCCGATGGAGACCCTGAGCAGGAAGGAGAATCTGATGTGCTAAAGAAAACTTTGGAGGTAAATTAGCAGCAGGACTAATGTCAACATTGCTGAAGGTCATCCACCTTCAGACAAGTGTCAGACCCCACAGATACTTTTTTTTTTTGGTGAGGATTTATTTATGCATACAAGAGCTGGGGTACAGGCCAGAGTTGTGGGAGGTGAGAGGACCTACCAGAGACAGAGTGGGGAGCAGAACAGGCAGATCCACTGAAATCCACTGCTGAGGGGAGGAGCGGGCTTGGCAGGAGAGGTCTGCTGTGCCCTGTGGGTCAGCTCCCTGGCCAGGGATCGAACTCGTGATGTTGTGCCGCAGATGCTTCACAGTATGGTGCTCAACCCACTGCGCCACCAGAGCCGCCCCCCCCCCCCCCNCGAACTCGTGATGTTGTGCCGCAGATGCTTCACAGTATGGTGCTCAACCCACTGCGCCACCAGAGCCGCCCCCCCCCCCCCAGATACTTTTTAAGCAGCTATACCTTATAGCTACTCTAGAAGGCACTTCATGCCACTGTTTCATACCATTACATCCTCACGTTCTGGTGCTGGGAGTAATGAGAGGAAGGGATCCCGAATTAGGGGTATAGTTCTCCACGAACGACCATGAATTAGAAGTGACTGAAGTTGGGTAAAGGAACATGAAGGTTCGTTATACTATTTCCTCCGTGCAGGTCTGAAATGCCCCAATTAAACATGGATTTGAAAAAATCCTTTGGAAACAATGTGAAGTAGGACTTACTAGTCTCACTTTCCCCCTGGGAAACCAGGGTGCAGAGCAAAGGCACCATGTGGGTTCCATGGGATGTTGGAGACATAAGTGTACTTATTATTAGCTCCTGGCACATCTGGGGGTGGCCAGAGGGTTCCACATGAGAAAAGCTGGTCTTGCGTCCGGTGACTTGTGTAAGGTCAAGTCGTCAGCAAGGAATATGAGGCCGTCACAGCACCAGGTCCCAATCCTGCACGTGCTCTCCTGGCTCTGGGCTCCACTGCCTCTTTGCAGATTTCTCCTTTTGGATGTCTTCTTCGGAAGGAACAGGAGACTTGTAAAGTTTTATGTGGATTCACAGTTTAAAGAGAATCTGTTTATGGGATCGTAATTACCACATATCCATGGATAGAACTTCTTACTGTCTTTGAAGATTCTGTCAATCCAGTTCATCACTCTTCAAATACTACATTTTGCCTTCACCTCCAGAAAGGAGAAGCTGAGTAAGATGCTCCGATGCTCTCAGGGAGCTCCTGGAGTCATATGCACCAAGGCATGTAGAGAAGCAGAACAGAGCTGCGAGTGTGCGGTCAGCACGGGCCAGTGCTGAGGGTGCACGGGAGAAGGTTGTCTCACTTCCCAAAATTGCAACCCCGGCACTGGGGCAATTGTGTTTGCACTTACATAATTCGACAAGGTCACTGTTAGATTTAAGGGTATCTGTGTCATCTTTTTTTTTAAAAAAATATTTATTTATTAATCTATTTTCTTACAATGTTTGCTTGTTTTTCTTGGTGTAGTCCCCTTAGAATTTCCATCACCAATTCACCTGTGCACCATCACCGCAGTCCCTTGTTTCTCCCATCCCTGCCCTGATCCCAATCCCTTCCTCTTCCCTCCCTAATGTCTCTGATTGTAGTTGTCTGTTCTGTGTCATCTTTTCATGAACTAAGAGTCCTCAGTTGAACTAATTGCTAGATTAAGAATGGCTCCATCAGTGGAGGTACTAGCTACTGATCTATTATTAATCAAAGTTATCTACCACAAACAAAAGTTTCGGCAAACTCCAGGGAGAGAATCAGCTGCTGAGTTAGGAAGTATAGTTTGAACTGGAACATTCTCACAACTGAAAATCTGAGGGTCCTCAAGACCACCCTTAGATTTAATAACTCTGCAAGAACGTGCAGAACTTGCTGAGGCTGTTCTACTATGGTCTGGCTTACCGCAGTGAAAGGATGCAGGTTGAACTCATCCAAGACAGGAAGCACACAGGGTGGAGTCCAAGAAAGTACCAAACACAGACATTCCCAGGGAGTCTGGACAGTGTCACTTTCTCCATATTTAATGTGTGATTAATACTCATAAGTGTTGTAACCAGAAAAACTCACCTGACCTTTGGTGTCTAGAGTTTTTAGTGAGGCTTGATTACATTCTGCCTTTAGTCCCTAGCCCACCTGGGGGTAGAACTGATGCCCCATGACCCAAAGACCCTGCCATAAATCACCTGGATATACTGTCCTGGGGCCAAATCCCTCCCCCACAAGACATACCCCGCAGGCATGTCATTCCAGAAGTCCAGGGGTCACCTCCTGGTAGCTGAGGGCAAAGGCTATACCTCTTTTTGGTGAGGGTTAATTTTTACTGCACAACCTCCAGAGTCTCTATGTGAAAACATACCAGTTACCAGCTTTGGGGAGAATTGGAAGCTTTGGGGGAAAACGGAGGGTAGATGTAGTCATGAAAATTTTGCATAGTTTTGAAAATCATTTAAAGTTTTCTTAGTAAACACTGGTAGTGAGGAACGTAGACACGGTTTTTCCTTCTGGTTCATGACAGGTCCCATAGCAAATAAGTTGCCATTCATTTCAAAAGTGCCTCCTCAGCACAAACCAGTGGGGACGGTGAGCCCACAGCTCGCAGGCATTGCTGGGGAACCACCTGATGCTCTCGTCCCTGGACCCAAGGAGGAGGGAGAGAAGATGACCAGGTTGACCCCAGCCCAGAGGCTCTGAGGCTCGCCTTGCTGCCCCTTCTTCTTCCCTCCTTCTCTCCATGATACTGGCGGGCAAAACACAGTGAATACGATGGAAAGATGGGGGTGGGTGGCAAACTTATGTTCACCTGTGTGTTTTGTTCACCAAGGAAAGGAGGGCATAGGGATGCTCCCTATGCATCTTCTGAGACCAACTCTAGCCACTCCTGGGGGTTAAGCATTTGGGATGCTTTGACCACACTGGCAAGGAATCCCCCAGCTAGCGGTGGAGGGAGGAGGCTATTCCCTCTGGGAAAAGCAGTACGCCTGGTTGGAGCAGCTGAGGCTGCATATTCCTGGCAGTCACTTCCCAACAATGCAGTGAGTCAGGGCCTGGAGCGCAGGGAGATAGATGTGTGTGCTGACTCTGGGGTAGGGGTGGGGGATGGGATACGGGGCAGAGTGGAGGATTTTCCTCCAGGGGATATGCCACACGGTGTCACCCAGGGTCCTGGCTGCAGGTGGGGAGAAGCAGGCCCAGTCTCACTTTCTCTGAGGCAGCCAGGTAAACCCCTTCTGGGCAGAGGTGCTCATTTCTGGCTTGGTCTTACTTGTCTGTGTCTCATCAGGAAGAGAACTCTGAGGGAATGAACAAGAAACTTCCGGAATAAGTATAGCTAGGTATTTTCCTTCGTGCCGAAGCTGGGCATGGAGAGGCTAGGTGTAGAAGGCAAGTGCAGAAGGCGTGGCTGTTGTCTTGACAGGCCAGCTGTAGAGCCAGAGGTAAATGGTGCAAGAGCAGAGTGACTGTGAGGACTGGCTTTTGCCCTGGGCCAGTAACAGTTTAAGACTCAGAGCTGGAAGACAGGAGAAGGTTCTGGTACATCCCCACAGTAACCTGCAGACCAAACCCATCACTCTGTGAGGTGTGGCAGCCTGGATCCTCTGTGTTTTGTGAGCTGTACTGCTATTCTGGAAGAGACCAGTGCTAAGGGCCTATGGGAAGGGAACATCACTGAGGTGTGGGGGGTGAGGGGAATGATCCCATGGTTTAGGGTCAAATTAGTATTTTCTGGTTGGAGAAAAAATGCCTGTTTGGCATCAGGGGGCAGGCAGAGCCCGTGGGTTCCAATCCTGGATCAGGTAAGGAGATGAGGAAACTTCTTACGCTGCCATGAAGCTGACTGATTGGCACCAAAGATCACATGAATCTGTGAATGGGGATTAAACAGAGATACTACAGGCCTTCTCTGGTGTATTTGCTTTCCTAAAAGAGATTGTGTGTGCAGAACATCTATGAGTACCTGGAAAATCCAGTTTTCTGGAGAACCCAATATTGGGGAAGCAGAAGAGATAAAAAGTGTTGGAATTATTTAGATATGGATTAAAACTGCAATTATACTAGTGTGATTGGCCAAGTAGTTTACCTTCTTGGGTCTTCATTACCTCATATATAAAACAAAGACTAAAAATTTCTGTCTCATAAAGTTGTTGTGAGGAATCAGTGACATCAGATATATGAGGAATCTTGAAAAGTGCTGGTAACATCGTAAGTAGTAAGCATGCAGGAAGGGAGGGAGGGAGGGTGTGGATGGGCAGATGAAGGGGCAGGTGAGTGGGTAGGTAAGTGGGTGGATTGGTAGATGGACAGAACAATCGGTCTTGGACCACGACCTTAGCTAGGCAGTATCATTATTTTGGGATACACCCAGACCATGCATCTGTGTGTGTATGTTTGTGTGTGTGTATCTGTTCCTTTAAATATACACAGTGCACACGTGCACACATGCTCATGCACACACATTCATGCATTTTTTGAGTGTTTCCCCAAAGACTCAGGAGCACCTGCATGATGCTTTCTGCTTCTCTGCTGCACTGTAACTGTTTACCCATCTGTCTCTGTTATGGACACTGAGAATCTGAGAGCACAAAGGTCACAACACAGCCCCTGGAATGCACTCAGTGCTTATAAAATCATTGCAAAAGAATTTGTCAGTGCCTCATCTCAATTGGCTGGCAGGTAGACACACGTGTCATCTGAGAGACCTGACGCTACCAGCCTATAAATGTGTTTTAACCTCTTTTTTTTATTGATTTGTGCACACAAAAGCTGGGGTACAGGCCAGAGGTGCAGGAGGTGAGAGGATTCACCAGGGACAGAATGGGGAGCAGAACGGGCAGATGGACTAAAACACACTGCTGAGGGGAGCAGCATGCGAGGCAGGAGAGGTCTGCTGTGCCATGTGGGTCATGCTTCATAGTACGGTGCTTAACTCCTTGCACCACCAACGAGGCCCCTACCTTAACCTCTTTGATTATCAAAAATAAATTCTCTGAGGTCAGCCTGATCAGGGAGCTGGAGAGCGCTGTGCGCATCTGTGCATGGCAAGCTCCGGGCGGGCGCAGCAGCAGACGGTGGATTCTGCCATCAGCATCTCAGCAACGAAGTGTGGGCTGCAGCCTCAGGTCCTTGACATGTGCCATAGCATCACACACAGCAGCTCAGAGGTGTGTCCCGGAAAGCCAGTGCTTCCTCCCTTGCTGGGACCTGCGCACTCAGTCCACTGAGTAGCCTGTCTGTGTGGCGCCTCATCCTGGACCTTGTGGGGTGACAGTGACAAAAGAGGAAGCTGGGCAGAGACGACCTGCACTTGCAAGCACTGAGCAGCCATCACACCCTTACTGCTCCATTTCTGCCCCTTCCCAGATGTTCCTTGCTCCTTTGGGCTCTACGTCCCTCTCTGTGCCGGGCTGGCGAGGGCCACGCCAGCCTGAACTGAGCATAACCACGACACTGACTTAGGGCACTGAACTGTGGCTTTGTCCAGCATGACCTTAGTCTAGCAAGACAGAGCCAAAGAGAACACCACACCCAAGAAAAGACGCGAGTGACTGGGGCACGACCTCACCTCCCCACCGTCCACAGGAAGGAGGGTTCCAGCCCATGATTACTTCACTTAACTGAGTTCCTCACCTGTTTAGGAAGAGAATGTAGGGTCATGGCTGTGGGTGTGTCCACAGGAAGTGCCTGATCTACCTTTGGAGATTACTCCAAATGTATATGGGCATGCCTCCCTTGACCTGTGACCGCAGGTGGGGGAAGATCCGGGCAGCACTTCCAAGTCTCACCCAGTTTTCCTTGACAGAATCCCATCCCATTTGTTCTGCCCCTTGTTTTCAGTGATGAGGAAGAACAACCAGCCCCAGTTCTCTACTGGTTAACACGCATGGCATGCCAAAGAAGTCAGAGTTACCACATGCCATGATGAGTTAATTGCAGTGTCTTTTTGCCAATTTACTATTGTTGCAAGTTGCTGAGATTTGTTTCTTATGAAGTCCCAGTTAAAAACAAACACCATTTGAGATGTGTATCTAAGTATAGTGTAACAACTCTGGTTGAGGCCAGCACTGAGCGATGTTAACAAAACTATGAACAAAGTTCTCTCTGTCTTCTATTCAGAACATATGGGTGTTGGCAAGATCCATTATTTATTCATTTGCAGTGAGAAAGCCTTCGAAGGACACCATCTTTAAATAAAAGTCACTAATATGTTTCCAAACATTTTCCCCCCCACATCAATAAGCCTGGCACCTCAGCTTTTGAGAAGGGAATAGTGACTCCTCTAACATGGTGCCTGTTAACGGGGCTCTGTGCTTGCAATGGGGAACGTTAATGCCTGGTAAATCTGGGAAAAGCAAGGTAACTGCATAATTCAGTGAGATAATTAGATGCTACCTAGGCCCTCTATGGCATGTAAAACAGATGTTTGAAGATGAAATCTTCCCTCAGCCGCTGGCCTCCCAGTGTGGCTGATAACCAGACAGCACCCCTCCCTCCTTCAGCCCTTTTCCTTGTGAGCTAACAAGATGTACAGTGGATCTGAAATTGACCCTTGCACTCAAGTTTGATGGGCGCCTGCTCTAGCCCTGCTGTCCGCTTGCACTTGGGGGGTGGGGGAGAGGGGAAGGGGCATAGACAGGGGCCAGTGGGTGAGTTGGCTGGACCAGCAGGGCAGCTGACGTTGCAATTCTGTGTGGACGGGATTGTTTCCACCCTGTGCTTCTGCTCAGAGAATCTCTTCACTGAGGGAACAAGCCACAGGAATACAGTATCTGGAGCAGAAACAGCAGGGAGGGGAGGTCCTAGAAAAAAAGTGTTTCCCAAATATGGCTAATCTGCAGTGTCGCCTGTGAAGCATTTTCAAAAACCAGATTTGTTCACCCCCAAGATTCTGTTTTAGTAGATTTGGGGCACAGCTAGGGGTCAGCTAGGAAACTTTTGAAAAGTTTCCTAAGGAAGGATGGCAGTTACCTAGAAGGGGAGCTATGACATCACCCTGGGTCATTCCAAACCCCACCTCTCACAGCACAGCCTGTCTTCTCTGGCCTGAGCCTCCCCACAGTCCCCTTTCCACTCTCCCGGGGTCGGGGCTGGCTTCCCCATCCCCTACATGCCCAGCAGAGTAAGACGTGGATACCCCCTTAGAGCATCATCATGGTCCAGAGGGAATAGAATAGACAGGAATGTATTTTTTTCCATATTTGCTTATTGGAGAAAAAGAAAAAAGAATTACAGACTTTGGACCTAAGGAAAGCAAGAACGAGAGGCAATTTCATGAAGAACTCCACGTTTTCCATCAAATGTTCCACCAGTCAGTTCTCCATTCTCTGGGCTAGACCCTAAGGACAAGGTCCCACATGGAAACCAAAGGCTTTTGGTAAGACTAAGAAAAATTACACATGTCACCTAAAGAAACGGGACCAAGCAGGCAGGGCTAGCTAAGTGTGGCTGCAGCGTCTTCACAACAGAGAATTTTCTGATTAGCACAGGAGGGCTGCGGCCTCCTTGCCCAGAGCCAGGTAGACAGAACTCAGCTAGGTATGACTCAGGCTCTACCCTCTGTTGTCCATGACAAAAGCTGTCTTTACTGCACATGCTTGAGGGGACACGCACTTGATGGCTTAAGGCATTCAGAGGTTACCAGGAACCTTTCGCCTTCTTCCCCTAGCTTTGGCACCGGTGCATCGCCTGACACAGTGGCCCACAGTCGTTTTGTGGGCTCTTCCTGTGTGCTACGAGAGTTGATAACCTAGAGGCTAATACTCAATCCTAACCTATTGGCATTGAGAGCTACCAAAGTGAGCTGGGCTACTTTTTCCAAACTCATAGTCACCTATGAGTCATCCAGACGAATGGGTAACTTCAGAGAGTGAGAAGTGATGCGATGTGATGGAGAATAGAAAGGGCCAGAGGGTGGACTGGGGCTTTGGGAAAGATCTCGTTGGAAGTTTAGAATTGAGATAGGAAGAGCTAGAGAGGACCTGGCTGAATGTGGGGTAGGAGGGGGTTTTACAAAGTTCTTAAGGTAGAAGCCAACTTTGGATGTTCAGTGAACAGAAAGTCAGTGTTGCTGAAATTGAGTAAGCAAGGGATGAAATGGTAGGACGTGAAGTTCACAATGAGCCAGAGCCCAGATCATGCCAAGCCCTGGAGGACACAGCACATGTATTTTGAGTCCATAGTCGTTCATCTTAAGGTCTTTGTGCTGTGCTGGGTCATACATGTAGCATCTGAGAGTGTGATAATTCAGCCTGACCTCCTCCTTTTACAGGCAAGAGACCCAGAGTGGATTGATATGGAAGGATTGACCCTTGACAGTGAGTGGGGGGAGGTTGCTTCCAATCTGAATCCAGCAGGACACACAACAGGACAGTTAGGACTGGGGTAAGGGAGAGAGAAGCTTATCCTGGGACCTGGGAACACCCAGGAGCCAGCTTAGCAATAGAGAAAGTGAAGTAGTGAGCTGTTCCGGGAGCCAGTGGGGCAGCATAAGCAGGCTGGGCCTCAGGAGCCAGAATCTGTTTTTGTTTTTTTCTGTGTCTGTAGGAAAATCCAACAGTGGAAGGAATAAAGAATGTTTTCCATTTTAGCCACAAATTATACTGCGCGCTGCCTGGGCTTCGGGCTGCCTGGGCTTCGGGCTGCCTGTAGATATAGGTGCTGTGCCACGTAACTGTCCTGCGCCCCTTTGCCAAAATTCTCTCGTGGTTTGAGTCCCTGTGCCTGTCTTTAGATGACTCAGGGGTTGGTGAGTGGCAAGTCTGCAGAAATGAGAGGCAGGATCTGGGGGCTCAGCCTGAGAGACTGTGCTCTCAGCCTGCGGGGCCCATGACCACCCCGGGGGCTCCAGTTCTGGTGACAGGAGCTGTGGGGGCTCGAGCTCAGTGAAGAGAGTGGTTTGCAGCAAACCCTGGCGACTCTCATGGTCAGGCCAGGAAAGCTTCCTGGAGGAGGGGGTGTTTCAGGTGAGAGCAAAAGTGGGAGAAGATGGTGAAGTTGGTGAGGTCTCTGTACCTGTGTTACAGGGCAGGGAGAGAGGCACCCTAGAACCCCCAAACATGCCCACTCTAAATAGGTTCTGCCATCTGCCACATCAAGACAAAGCATATAAGACCTTTAATGCAAAGGAACTTTAATACAATTAGTATACAATACAGAAAATACAAAGAATATAGTTACTAAATCAGCATCTGAAGTTACCCATCCCCTCAAGGGTAAAAGTCTAGCCAAACAGGATTGGCCCAAAGCAAGGCCCAAAAGCCTGCCACAGGTCTACTGCATCTTTTGGTGGAGACCCATAGAAAAGGGTCAGAAAGAGTCTGACAAGTCTGGGAGGAAAAGGGCAAAATCAACATCGCGATCAAAGCTTCCATTGTTAACCTCCCCACGGGTCTCTCACCCACATCTGTTCCAACCAGTCCAGGACCAAGAAGCAAGCGCAGTTTCTTCACATGTCTCTCTACTCCATGTGCCTCCTCCAGGCCTCCTTCTTGCTCTCCCTCCTGCTTCCTTCCTTCTCCAGTCTCCTCTCCAGCTTCTTCTCCCTGCTCAGCTTCATCTTCCTTTGGGTTGGGCAGGGAACCTGGAACTCCCCCTTACCTGGGAACTACCCAGTTACACTTGGTGTAACACAGAAGGTGTTTGCACATCTTCCTGAGAGAAACAGCAGAGAAGCAGTTGAGCAGCTGTGTCTGGGGCAGAACGGAACCAGAACAGCTGAACGAGTCATCTGGATGGTTGTGTCTGTGGGACAGGAAGCATGGCCCCAGGATTCATAACAGAGGAAGCACTGCCCAAAATGGGTTTGAGACCTCTAGGGCCAGGGCCCCTGGTGCATGAACGACAGGATAATGATAGTGAAATTAGGTAACAGTCCTGGGTTCTGATTATGTCCCAGGCACAGTTCTATCTACTTTCCACGTGGTACCTTGTTTTATCTTTAACAGCAGCAGGCCTGCTAGTTGGCCCTGTGCCAGCCTCTCTTGTGGATGAGGAAACTGAGGCACAGAGATGTTGGTAATATGGCCAAAGTCACACAGTCATTAAGTTTGCCCGCAGGGAATCAAACCCAGGCAGCTGCCTCCAGATAAGATTGTTCTTGTCCTGGCACAGTAGCGCTGGCTGCAGCAGGCTGAAAGGTTCCTAACTCTAGGGAAAAGGAGCGTGGAGACTGAAGGAGGCCACACAATCAAACAGCACTCTTTCTTAAATGCAACTTGCTGGCCGCAGGGCTCTGACCTGCTGTCCTTTGCTGCTTTGTTTTCCTGAACAAAGTGGCCTGATGTCATAGCCAAAAAATTCATAACCTGACTCCTACCAATTTCATTATTTAGTGTAAGTGGCCCATAAGATGAAACCCACTAAAACAAGATATTCCTGTAGTGGAGACTCACAGTGATCTGGAACTTAACTTTTCCAAGGACTGTCACGTAGGTGGCGCATTCCCTAAGGGCTCAGTAGTCAGCCTGTTAGCAGCTACAAAGGCAAAGAGAAGTTGGATGATATTTCCAAGGGGGCCCTGTTGATACAGAGGTAGAGACACAGAATGAAGCCAGGTCTTGTATTTCCAAACCATTGTTTTCTCCTCTTTTTGACACTTCCCCCAAAACTATTCCCAGGAGAATCGGTTCAGGGTATTTGACTATCTATGTCTGACCCATTTACTGTTAGCTGGAGGTGGTGGGGCATATGACAAGGAGGAGCTGCTAGGGATGATGATGAAGCTGGTTTCCTGCCCCTTCTAGCTCCTGCACAGGAAGAGAAGCACAGCTGCTTTCTTTGAGGTCCGAATCCAGTGCCGCAAGCATGGTGCTTACTGACCACTAGGCATTTATCATCTTCTGTCTTCTTTTTTGGGTTCAGAGTATTTAGCTTTGGCTTAACATTGTATGACTAAGTATCTCTTCTCTGCAGCCCTGCTTGAAGTAAATCCAAAGTCTAAATATCTAGATTAAAAACCTAAGGGAATCTGTAGCTACTACTCCCTTAAGGAACTGGAGTGTAAATTCCCTTTCCATGAATGTGGGCTGTTCATAGTAGTTTACTTCTAAAGAGCAAAGCATGGGGGACCTCCCTGGTGGCCTAGGGGTTAAGTACCAGTGCTATCATGCTATCACTGTGATAAGTTAGTTCATATCACTACTGTGAAATATAAGGCCTGAGTTGGATCCCAGCCAGGGAGGGGACCCACATGGCACGGCAGACCTCTCGTTTCATCCACTTCCCCCCCCCATCAGTGGATTTCAGTCCATCTGCCTGTTGTGCTCCCCACTCTGTGTCTGGTGCACCTCTGGCCTGTAATCCAGTTCTTGTATGCATAAAAATAAAAATCTTAAAAAATAAAGAGCAAAGCACAGGAAGGGAGATAATAACTCTACAGTAGATACGTCTGATGAGCACCATCTCCACAAATGATGAAGATTGACAGCTTCATTGTCAAAGCAAAGATCACCCTTGCTATGTATTAGGTAATGAAAATGGCACTATATCTCTGTGTTCTTCCCCCTAACCCATTACCTCAGTCTAACGAGAAAAACTTCAGACAAACCCACAGGAGGACCATTTCCCAATGTCCTTGGCCGGTGTTGCTTGAAAGTGACCAGGTCATCAGCTATCAGAAAACGACCATAGTCTAGAGGTGCTACAGGAGGTATAAGGACTGAGTGCCATGTCCTGATGGGACCTGGGAACAGATCCTGCCCTTAAAACTAATAAAGTCCAAATAAAGTGTCAACTTCAGTAAATAATAGTGTACAGTATTCACCCATTGGTTGTGAAAAATCATGCTCAATCTAATACAGCAGGGAACCCTGGGTGCCATGGTGTGTGTGTGCTCTCTGCTCTATCTTTGGAGCTTTCCTGCAAATCTAAAGCTATTTTAAAATGAACAGATAGATGAAGAAATCCTCCCTATGCAGGTGAAAATGCAACACGGTAGTGTCAGAGCCTGCATTTGCTTATCAAATCAAACGTAAGCTCACCCTGTGACTCAGCACTTCTGCTTGGTGTTTGCTCAATGAAATGAAAAGAAGTTAAATGAAAACTTCCACTCACACCGAAGCCAGTACCCGAGTGCTTCTAACTGCTCTTTTCATAATCCCCCAACCTGGTAGCAATTCACACATCTCTCAGCTAGTGAGGGGGGAGCCCAGCAGTGGGGGAGCCTTATAATGAGGTGCTACCCAGCAACCGCAAGGAACAAGCTCCTGAGGAGGTGTGATAGTGCCAGGGACGCTTGCGTGCATGATGCCACTTGTGTGCATGATGCTACTTGCGTGCATGATGCCACTTGCGTGCATGATGCCGAGTGAGAGAGTAGACTCAGAGGCTCTGTGCTGTGTGCATCAACCTCCATGACATTTTGAAAAGGCAAAATGAAAGGGACAGAACCAAATACTGCTAGGAGCCGGAGGTTAGAGGACAAGATGGACCACAAAAGGCAGAGGGGGCTACTGAGGGGGGTGGGAGTATTGGAGATCTTGACCATGGTCCTTATTACACCCCAGTCTGTGTTTATCAGAACTCAGGGAACTGCACACGCGCAGAGGTGAATGTTGCCATATGTAAATTATACCTTCATTAACAAATGAAAACAGAAACAACAGCAGCTCAGAGGTGATGGGTCACTCTTCAGAATGGCTTTCCAAAGGATCCTTAAAGCAGTATTCTCCCGTTATTGTTATTATGGTTTTGGTGATTTCATTTCCAACTCTGTTTGCCAGAAGGGCACATCTATGGTTTTATGTGACTATAGCTGTGCTACTTGGTGCTTGGAAACTCGGAAGAGTGAGTGAACCACAAGTCCATGAGACATGGACATGACAGACATGAGACAGCAGAGCAAAGAAACTGTTACAGGGCAACCCTAATATAAAATGAGTTTGCCTCACTGGGTCCTCACCCGCGCTTGAAAGGCACTTATAATGCCCCAACTGTAGGCACATGACAAAGGTTCATAGAGGGTTTTATTTACAAAGGAAGGGAAAATAGCACAGTGAATAACACTGGGGAAGAGAGGGTTACAGATCTATAAATATTTTACCAGTTCCTCGGAGCTGGAACCCAAGGGTGCGCTGAGAGCTGGCTCCCCAGGAAAAAGCGACCTTCCAAGGCCCACGTGTCTGCTTTTATACTCGGTCTGGCTGCTTAACTCCACCCTCAGGTCCCAGTGATCCGCTCTTCAATAATGACCTTATGGGATTTGTAGTTCTTGGATTTTGGAGGTCTGGAATGGGGGTCGAAGTCCATGACCTATTTGTGTAATTTATCCAGGAGGGTCTTCCCCCCTAACAATCTCTCCCTGCCCTGTAACAAAGCCAGTGCAGAGGATGGCGAGGCTCAGGCCTGAAGGTGGTGACATAAGCTAAGAGCTGGCTAATGACCTGTTTCTGATACTGCCACACAGCTGGGTAGACCTCACTTTTGTCTGATGCCTTTGAGGTTACAAAGCTCTCTCTCAGGCGTTCACCTGTGCTCTGCACTGTGCCTCTGTCACCTGGTGCGGGGAGCAGGTGTTGTCATCTCCATTTTAAAGAGGGTGGTGCCCCTTTTTCTCTGTAGGTTAGCTGTGCACAGCACTTGGTCATTTGGCATGATTGATACTGCCATTTTACATATTTATAGGTAAGGAATAAACTTTATGGATGAGAAAACTGAGGTTCTGCCAGTTTCCCAAGATCATTTAGCCAGTAACGAACCAAGAGTTTTAACATTTTAACTAATAGGAACCAAGAGTTAAACTCCAACATTCTGTCCCAAATCTATTTCTCTGTCTGTTATCCCGTGTCCTGGTTATGTGACTTTGATGCAGATTTTATTTAAATGAAGGACTTTTTGCCCTGAAACTTCGCTCCTTTAATGTGTGTGGCAAGTCTGAATGAGCATCTGTTCCCGGAGCCAGTTCCTCTACGTGGCACGTACGTGAAGGCGGCCTTGCTCTCTGTTTGATCTGCTGGTAACTTGGGGGGGTTGGCAGCCTGTTGAGTCTTTGTGACCTCTCAGCCTCTTGTGTTTGGATAGTGTCTGAATGTATGAGAACCGTGTGATTTTGGAAGCTGTGACTTCCAGAATAAAGGTCTCATCAATGTAAACGCAAAAGATGGTGATTTTTTCAACTAACGCTAGAACAGCTTTATCAAAATAGCCTTTTACTTTAGAATGGTTGTGTTGATGGGGCATCCAATTCAGTTGCTCTTTAGTGATGTCTCATGTTTGTGCAAAACAGTAAGGTCGCCTTCCTTATGAGCATCAGCTCTGAAATCTTTTTCCTTATTACTTGGTGGCCTGAGCTCCTTCTGGGCAGCTGAGCCTTCTCCTGCTGGGTCCTCAGTGTGCAGCTGGGAGCCGGGCCTGTCCTCCGTGTTCAGACAGTGTTTGTGGCGTGGCACTGACCCAGAGCTCCTTCTCCTGGACAGGCTGCTCACTGGTAGCCTGGACATCTCGCCCCTTTGGTCCCTGGTCTGGACAGCCACCTGGCGGGAAAGCTTGGCCCAAACTGTCCAGGACACCTGGCCCCTCCCACAGCCTCACTGGTACCCTCTCCCATTTCACCCTGGACCATATTTGTCTTTCCCCTTCTCTTCCAGCACTTAATGCCACCTGAGCCTGCTTCCGCTTGCACGATGGTGTTCCTCTCTCTGTGCCCTCATCTCAAAGGCCAGCATACCTTTTACTCCACCCCTGGTCCTATGCCACCCCCAGACAGCTCGCTGGGGAGGGGCTGGTCACAGGGAACCTGAGTCTGGAATTTTCTCCTCTCTACTTACCCACTGATATTTCAGAACACACCTGGCTGGCTGGGGTTTAAGGAAGAAACTCTGGTCTCCAATCCTGAGAGGAAAAGAGTCAGAGAGAATCATCAAAACCTCCATTGTGACGGGGATGGCCTCAGAAAGAGTCCAGCTACCCCGCCATTCCTATGCTCTTTCAGAGTGCCCATTGTGTGATACCCACCAGCCAGCCCATCTTCAGTTATTCTCATCAGAATTTGAAAGGAACACACCAGGAGTTGAGTGAACTCACTTTAGACCGAAGGAAAAAGAATGCTCCTTCCTCTGGTGTTTGGCCTCATGTGGAAAATGAAAAAGTCTTGTTCCAGTCCCAGGAGAAACAGAGATGTAGAGGCCTCCACCGTTCAGAATAGCCCCAGCCTGGCATTACCTTGCTCTCCTTGTATGATGGAGGGTCTGTGGGGCCTGGAGTCTAGAGCTATGATCCTATCACTTCGGCCCCGGGAGACTGAGCATTTCCTGTTTATGTGTCAGTGAAACTGCTAGTTACTAACAACTTCAGCCTTGATGCTCATTTCCACCACCATCTATTAAATCAGCCCAACCCTGGACCCCAGACTTACATTGAGAGACTCAACCTTCCTTCCCTCTGTTCCACTCCCAGGATAACCCTCAGCATGTGATCTTGTGCCTTTCTGGTATGTGTGGGTGTCACCTGTCTCATTAGACCATCCGTGAGCCCCCCACGCGCAACCTGGGACACTGATCATGTCCACGTTCTTCTGTCTCCCCACCACACCTGACACCAAGGGCTTCACACACTGTGGTGCGCAAACATTTTTTACAAAGAGGTCTCTTAAGTTAGGTCTCTCGCCTACAGTACAAGCTTTCAGAGGCTAGATGGCACTGTTGCCAGAGCCAAGTCAGGTGTGTTCAGAAACAGCGATGAGGAGGGAAGAACAAGCAAAGGAGGGGGCCCTGGGACATTCTCTTACTGATTTGATTCAGACACTGTGCTGAAGTGTGGAGGACTCCACCCTTTCTGTCATAAGATGCTTGGCCATTTTCACCCATCTGCACACACACACGGCTTCAGAGGGACTTCTCGGTTGTGGCAGCAGACAGGGCACTGAATTGTATGGAGCTAAAGCGCAGAGAAATCAAGTGCCTGAACTAAAGTGATAAGTAATTAGAAGAGATGTCTTGCCTTCCTACCTTATTTCTATCACCATGATGAACGAGTGTCCTCAGAGGAGGCTGAACGGGACTGTGGTTGTGATATGAGTGTCCCGGAGAGTGGTCTGGGTGAGCTGGACTCTCTGGGGAGGGGACAGCGGGGTTCTCAGCCAGAATGACAGAGAGGCATTCATCAATCAAAGGCATCCGAAATGTCTGCTCTGTGACCAGGGCGAGCACAGTTGTCTTGTGAGAAACAAATGACACCACATGGAGTTCTTTGAAGAACAAAACTGGTGGGTAATTTATGCACGTATTAGGAACTATGGCTGCTGGTGAAGGAAGGTGTCCTGAGGGTGAGTTGTATGTTGTCTAACCACGGCTTTACCAGGTTCATGTGCTTCTCATGAAAACAGAACAAATGATCCATCCTGTGTGGTGGGCATCACGCTGTGCCTGTTTGACAGGCGGAGGACTCGAATGTCAGAAATGCCAGGGCCGCAGCCAAGGGCACGTGGCTCAAAAGTGAGCGAGCCTCCCAGTCAGAGGCTGAAATCAAGTCTTGTCCTTTTTCACCATAGTTCTCCCAGGCAATGTCAGTTCATCTAGAAATCACAGAAGTAGGAGGAAGGTTATTATATGGACGTCCATATGGACGTAAGGTGTCAGAGACTAGAAAAGTATCTGTGTGTGCCAGGGATGAAGCAATAGTATGCAAAATTATGCAAATAGAGAGAAAACAAATAACTATGATTTGTGCCTTCTCATTATCTCTACTCTCCTCTTTCTTCCCAGGATGATGATGAAGATAAGCTGAACTGGAAAGATCGATTCCCAGGTTACTTGATGAACTTTGCCTCCATCTTGTTCATGGTAATTTCCTTGAGGGAACACCTGCCTGAACTTAATCATATAGGTCCTGTTATGTGAATGTACGGGTGTGTTGTTCTGTTATTCTTTGTGGAAAATGAGGGGTGAGTAAGGATGAAGCCACAGTCCTATAGCGAGGGGTTGGAGCTTATCTGACAGTGAGGCCACTATGGCTGTTATCCATCTTAAAAAGAGGAAGGGCCCTATTCCCTATTTCTCAGAAAACTGGGGGATGGTCTTCACTGGCTGTCAAAGGGACTTCTCTCTTCTAGGGGAAGAAGGAGCCTAGAAAGAGTTCTGTCTTCCCAACCTTGACCACACAGTTCTGACATTGGTGGTTGGTAAGATGGTGCCTTCCATGTTGAGATGGGCCATGGCCCGTCTGGGAAGAAGTCATCCAGGTAAGATGGCTCCAGAATTGTGGCAGCCTATCTGGGCTGTGGACTGGTTCTCTCTCATGACCGGTGGAATAAAGTAGTGTCTAGAAGCCACAGGAGGCAGCCATCTTGGGCTCTGTAAGCTGATTCTTTAGTTTCTCTAGTACTCTGTTTATTTCCCTGGGTTCTCAAAGTTCGGGAGGCCTCCTTGAAAGCTCTAGATAGTCTCAGCTGTGTCAGAAAAGGCAAGGAAGGGGACAGTGATTCTTACTGAAGTCAGATCAATAAAGTGGTAGCAGGCTGTTGTTGGGAGCCAAGGCAGGTGAGGCCCCATTACCGGAAGTAAGAAGACCTGGAGGAGGTAAGACTAAGAGAAATGAACTTGGGTCTGTAAGACAACTTCCCCCTCCCTTATGGATAGATGCCTTCCAGTGTTCAAGACTGGAGTTTCTGTTTGACAGAGGAGAGCTATACCCTTGAAACCATTTTCCAGCAGGACTACACATCAGTTGTGGAGTTCGGGAGGCTTAGCTTGTTCTAAAACTTGGGAGTGAAATCGTCATAATGTTCTCAGCCTACAGACCAGAGGTAACGTCTGAACCTGGCCTGAAACCTCAGGTCATTATTATTCCCATAATGACCATTGAGGACAGAAACCATGACCTTGTCTCTGAAATTTAGCAAATGAAGGAAACGTAGCACCATCTCCTCTTCATTCAGCTCCTGTTTGACTGAAGAGGTGCAGAGGTGATGAGTGCCTTGCCAAAACTTAGAAGTCTATGTTTGTTATCTTCTCATTGCTCAAAAAAAGCAAGGCATGTAGAACGTAGTCCAGAATGCGTGGTGAGTTGTGCTGGTTTAGGCTGGAATGATAGGAAGCTTAACTTAGCACTCCTCCCACCCCCACGTGTATATTGTTGTCAGAGAGTTTGTTCATTCAGGAAATGTTTGAATGCCCACTACATGCTTGCCATTTTTAAGCTTGACACACTGGACACTTTCTCTGAAGTACTAGAGATGGAACAGAAAATAAAACAAAACAATCCTTTCTTTAAAGAGTCTGTAGTTCACAAATATGCCCACAAGTTTCCTTCATTTGCTAAATTTCAGAGACAAGGTCATGGTTTCTGTCCTCAATGGTCATTATGGGAATAATAATGACCTGAGGTTTCAGGCCAGGTTCAGACGTTACCTCTGGTCTGTAGGCTGAGAACATTATGACGATTTCACTCCCAAGTTTTAGAACAAGCTAAGCCTCCCGAAATAACCAGATAATTAAAAGAGTTTATTTACAGAGGTGGTTGGATAGGATATTTTTTACATTCTATCTTGTGGAAAATAACAAAAAAATAGACAAATGTATTTTTCTGTCTAAAGCCTTCAAGGATGGACAGGATAGTAAGGGATACTGGATCAAATGTATTTTTTTTGTACTTTTTAATCTGATTTTTAAGTTTTATATATATTTTACATCATTCTTCATTTTGGTACAGTGCGTACTTTCTCCTCAAAGATGTGGTCCCTGTGAAATTCCCATCACCAATTCGCCCGTGTCCCATCATCACAGTCCCTTGTGCTCTAAGGGAAAATGGGAACCAAGAACCTGAGATCTGGATCTGGGTGCTATTGATAGGGTATTTTTTGTTACAGAACTAGAGTAAGCCAGAGAGACCTGCTGCATCAAACATGCAGCGAATGTCGTTTCCTCCTCCATTCCCTGCCACTCAGCCTTGGCCGGAGATGCTAGGACCGGCCACGAAAGGGCTTTCGGGATGCCCGTCTGCCAGGTCAACCGGGCACATTTTCTCGGGATGATGATAGCCAAGAAGAGACTCAGTGCCAAGCTGTTGTACTCCTGTGGTAGAGAATGGGGGGCACCAAGATTCATTTTCTCTTTCTCCTCCCACACCATGTGTCAAGCTCAAGTGTCTTTCCTTGTTGAGCGTTTCTTTTCCTTCTGGGTGGAGGGGCCCCGTGCTTTCTCTTGAACTGGCTGCTTGGGGTTTGCCCATGTCCACAGTTGCACGCTTGTTTAGCAGGAACTGGCCTGCAGAAACCCTCCGTTCTCACCTGGGTTTAAAAAATCTAGGGCAAATGATGGCAGACCACTCATCAGAACTCTGTAAGGGCTTCGCATCTCATGTAGCGTGGAAGCTGACAGATTCCACCACAGGGCTGACCAGTGTAGTGTCCTCTCCACCCACCCAGCTCGCTGCCAGCTCTCCCTCTTGCTCATTCTGCTCCAGCCTCCCTCTGCCTGAAGCTCTTCCTCTTGTTTCTCCCCTTAGGTCATGCTCACCTAGGCCTTTCTCAATAGCCTGAATTGCAACATTTTCCTATGCCCTGCATTGTTTTGTTTCTATGTTATTCATTGTCCACCCCTTGATCAACTCCCTCGAGCAGAAATTTCTGTGTGTTTTGCTCCCTGCTGTATTCTTGACACTTAGACGTGGTGCTGGCACATAGTAAGTGCTCAAGACACGGTTTGTGACTGAGAACATAAATGAATTAAGCAGATGTCAGAGACACTTTTATTATGCAATGATAAGATCATCACTGTGTATTTTTAGATTGATCCACGGTTACGTGGACTGGCCTAGACACTTGCCATTAGCTCAGCAGATGTTGCTCTGCCTTGTGCATTTCTAGCCGCTCCTCCTCATTATCCCTCCAAGTCTCTCCCATCCTTGTGAAACTGCCCCCAAGCTGCCTCCACAGTTTGCTCTAAGTTACCACCTCTGCACTCTGCTCAGAGCTTACCAGAAGTTTATAAACTAAAGCTGTGACTCTGTCCAGCTGCTACCGGGCTCACCCTTGATGTCCAAGTGCCTGGACTTTGTCAGCTCAGTGTCAGAAGCAAGTCCTGGGGACATGAGCCAGGCCAGCTCTCTTTCCTGTCTCTCTCATAGTGTCCAATAGGACTCTGGAAGTCAAACGATGGGACTAAAGCGCAAAAAACAAGGGTCACAACATTGTGGCCATGTGACAGGGAATTGCCTAGAGCTGAGGGTCAGCAAGTCTTGGCCAAAACGTTCCACATATGAGGAACCTGCATGAAGCGGCCTGAGGCTTGGAATGCAGTGAAAGACCAAGTCTCACTTCTGGTCTATTGGGGGAGACCTATCACGAAATAGAACTGCACAATAAATGGTTAGAAAATCAGTAATGCAGCCAACGTGGTGAAAAGGTACTGGACTTGGCGCCAGGTGACCTGAATGTCATCTCTCTGAATGTCAGGATGGGATTGCACGTTTTGGAGTTATAAAATAGGGTGCAAATCCTGGATCGTCATGGCATCCACAAAAAGCATGGCTTTCATGGTTGTTATGAGGATCGGTGCCAATGGACATAGGCAATGAGTAATGACCTGGTGAGGGCACACATGCATCAGCTGTCACTGCTGATGATAACGCCACCATCACCCTCTCCAGATGCCCTCCATGTATCCTCCAGATGGTGGACCAGTCATGGGGTTGCTTCCTGGGCCTCAGTTTCCCAAGTTTCAGATCAGAGGCTGAACATTGAGGATTCTTAAATGCTAGGAGACTAGGGTTAGAGCCCATGCCCATCTCTGTCCTCTGCAAAATCTCCTTGGGACTGCATTGGTTCTGAAACTTCCAGCTTGGAAGCTCTGAGTCTTGAGGTGCTTATGGGAAACCCAGGAGAGGGTCCAAACATGATTTCCATCCTGGATGGGAAATGAGGAGCAGTGGAGTTGTAACAGGGTGGTCCCAGGAAAAGGGGAAGTTCCCAAAATCCTGGTTCCACCCTAAGTGGGTGGAGCTGAGGAGAAAAAAAAAGATTTCTGCAGAGAAGAGAGAAGAGAAGAAAGGAAGATGGAGAACAGCAAGGAGACCTGGAGGCGGCACGTGGAGCAGAGGGACATGTGAAGAAACTGTGCTTGCTTTTTGGTCTTGGACTGGTTGGAACAGATGTGGGTGAGAGACCCGTGGGGAGGTTAGC
>JAGFMF010011958.1:7954147-8099559 GCA_019455555.1 Galemys pyrenaicus | reverse complement strand
AGGTTTTGTATGTTTGTCTTAATGCGGCAGATGGCAGAACCCATTCAGAGAGGGCAGGCTTGGGGGTTCTGGGTGCTCCTCTCCCTGCCCTGTAACAGAGTTAAGAGCATAAAGAATAGCATTAGAGGGCTGGGGAGGGGTGTGATGGAGATGGGCTCTGTGGAATGGAGGGCAGGAAAAAGACTTTCCTGAGTAGAGCAGTGCTTCTGGAACTTGAGCTTGAATGAGAATCTTGTTAAAAGGCAGATTCCAGGTCAGTATGTCTGCAGTTGTGCTGGAGGTCCTGGGTGATTATCAAGCTCTCTGCTGAGGCAGTCGGCCCATGGATCAGGCTTTGACTAGCAAATGTTCCTTCCACAGTTTAGCAGCTGGCCTCTTAGAGGAGAATAGAAGGTTACCTCCCTGTGTTCCTCCAAGCCCCACACCAAGACCCTCAAGCAAAGTATCTCTTTGCCATTATTGTTTTCTTCCCAATCCCAACTCCAAAAACATACATGTGCACGCGCATGTGTATACACACACACACACACACACACACACTTAGGTGCCCTGGCCTCCCCTGCCTCATCAATACTTGCACCACTGACCTTTACTGCAAAAGTGATTTGGGGGGATAAGAATCTCACAGCACATTTTCCAGACCCTCACTGTCTGGCAGTGACAATCCCAGAGACACATGAAGTGAAAATGTCTGCATTGTTGGCGAGGGTGATTTCATGTCCAGGCTTCCCCACTTCCATGGCAGTGCGGGAGGCTGGCCTTTCTGCAGCTCCCGCCCCCACCCCTAGTCAGAAGAGGGGCCTCCCACAAGTGCTTTTTCCATCTACCCTCTTCATCCTGACATGTGAGCCCACACACACACACACACACGCTTACACACATGCATGCACACACTTTACCCAGAGAATGCTGCCTCCCTGCCTTTGTAACCAGGGGCTTCTTTTTCACACCGTGACCCACAGGAAAAAAACTAATATTTGTAAAGCATGCAGGGATAAACAGCTGAAGCTGCCCCCAGCACCCCCAAGCTGCAGCACTCCCAAGCACCCCCGCCAGAGGTCTGAAGACACACCTGCAACCCATTCCCCATTCGCAGCCCACCAGAGTGTCATTCACACAGCTTGCAGAGCACTGCCCAAGCCAGAGCCCCTCCCCTCCCCCTGCGCCCTTTGCTCCCCTCCAGGGAGGGAATGTGCAGCCCAAAACACTTTATTTTTTTCAGAGGAATTCTTTCTACCTGTCCCTTTATCTCCCCGCATTTTCCTTCCACCCTCTACAGCCAGCACCCTCTTCCCCCGGCCCCAGAGGAAAGAGGACCTGAACAGCCAGCTTTGCAGAAAGAATCCCAGAAAGACTTCACTTAATTGAGACCAATTAGAATTTTCCTCTGAGCAGGTTTTCCACCTGGCCGCAACCGGCTCTCTGCCCCCGGCCCCTCTGAGAGGCTCCCTCGCTCCTGGCCCAGGGGCACTTTCTTCTTCCAGCACCACGTGCTTCCTGGAAGTGGCCTTTCTGCGGCTGTGGTGGGGGAGGAGAGGGAGTGGGGATAGAGGAAAAGGGAGGGGCTGTTGGGCCGATTTGGGAGAGAGCCTTATTATTCTTAGGTTTTAGAGAAAGGAAATGGGGGCCCTTAGAAGGTCAAGTGGCTGGTAAGCTTTCCTTTTAAATGAGGCAGCCAGAGATTTCTATACCAAAGGAGAAATCTGAGTCCTCATTCAAATTGCCTAGTGGAGAAATGTTAGAGTGATATTGTGTTCACCTAAGGCTGAGAGTCTACGAACCTTCCTCCTGGCTTCTCTCCATCTTTCCTCCTTTGGGCAGCCTCCCTGAGCCCATAGCATTAAGCTCAGCATCCCCTCAGCTCAGACACCTTCAGCGCTCCCGGTGTCCTTGTGTCGAAGCCCAGCTTCAATCCCACTTGCTCTGCACAGTGTTCCCTGGCTGCATGTATCTGCATGCTCCTCTGAGCCCTCAACCCCATTAGCACCCCAATCTTCATTTAGCCCTCGTGAGTGCCTCCTTGGTATTACTGACTAGGGTTTGATAGGAGTTCATCTTAGCTCCACCGCAGGTTGAAGACCGTCTGATGAAAGAATTCACAACATGTGTGTTGTCTGCTGCAGGTGTCTTCATCGTGTGTGTGCGCGTGTGTGCATGGGTGTGATGTGTGTGTGTTGTAGGTTATTCGGAATCTGATAAAAGTGGAAGGCATTGCCCCTGGAGAATGCCTCTGCATTCAGAATCTGCAAAGCTGTTCAGAGGCTTTGCAGTTCCCTTTGGATCCACCCGCAGAGTTCAGATGACTAATACCTGATGTAGCAAATAGTACTACTGGCCGCGCAAACAAAAGGTACTCCATGATCGCCTGCTGACGTGTGGCCATCTGTTTTACCTGAACAGATTGCCCTGACGTTCTCCATCGTCTTTGGGGTCATCGTGTATCGGATCACCACGAAAGCCGCGCTGTCTCTCAACAAGGCCACACGCTCCAATGTCCGGGTGACAGTGACAGCAACGGCGGTCATCATCAACCTCGTGGTCATCCTCATCCTGGATGAGATCTATGGTGCCGTGGCCAAGTGGCTCACCAAAATCGGTACTGTCTTCCCAGACCCCACGTTTGCCCTCGGCCCTTTGAGCGTGCTCAACTCAGTGTGTGTGTGGTCTTTGGGGCTCATGCCCCAAAGGGTTGGGAACAAGATGGCTGGACCGGTGCATCTGAGCTGGAGAAAGGAGAGTACAGAGGTTATGGACTTGGAGGGTCTGCCTGGGGCTCCCCTGTGGCAGGTGCCTTCCTGTACCCCGTCAGCAGCAGTCTTCTGGCTGCTGCTTCCTGAAGCTTCGCTGGCCCCTCGCCATCAGCCAGGGGGCCATTTGTTCACTGCAGGGCAGGACAGACTGGACACCTCATGCTCTAGCGTGCAGTGCCGTAGCTCCCCTCGTTTTCCCAGCACCATTCATAAAGTTGAGAAAGGCTCTTGATATTTGAGCCCAAGAGGGTCTTCTCTATCCCCATATTGGGGAGGCCCCACAAAATCCACACATTCCCCACGCACTGAGCAGACTTCAAAGAGGCGTATCAGACTTCCCAAGCTCTAAGCCAGTGAGGAAAATGCAGTGTCCTCAGCGTTCAGACATGTCATTGGAGCCGAGGCCTGCTGTAGCCCGAGTGCCCCTTTCTGGCACTTGTGCCGATTAGACTGGGCGGGGGAGGGGTGCAGAAGTCAGAGCCTTTCCTCGTCAGACTTACTCTGGGTGGCCTCATGCACCCCTCTCCCTCGCTGACTGCCCGGCTCAGAGTCTCAGATCCTCATGGACCTTGGGGATATTGAATTAATGACAAGAGGTCTTGAATTCCCTGACCAGGTAGACGTTAGATGCTGGAGAGGATAACCCAAGAGCGCCTGCTCTGGGGTCAGAGGACTTCCCTAATCCAGGGACTCTTCTAGCACTTTCCCCTGTTGGCCTCGACCCGCAGCAGCACTGACCTGTGCTTCTGTGTTGACACCGGCTATTTACCACTTAGACAGGCAGTTCTGGTCTCCTTACATATTTGTGTGTGTTATCTGTATTGTGGGTCATAAGCCTTTTGAGAAAAGCAAGCACAGAACCCTGATTTGGTGTATTTAGTGGTAAACAGGGGGAGTCTATGGAAGTGAAAGGAGGAGCTTCCAGCGCTGGCTGTGGGGGACTGGGGGAGGTTTTGGAGATCCGCTGTGGAGAGCTCAGAGCTGGGTGACCAGACAGACTCAGTGCTGGGAGGTGGGGATGAGCTGGCAAGCAGGAGGAGTTCTCCCTGCCTCCTCCACAGTCATGTCTTATCTGGCTGCTGTCCCAGCCTAATGGCCCTGCCCTGGTCTTTAGCCTCTCTCGGTGGGCTAGGAAATTACCTTGGAAATCCCTTCCCAGTTGGCTTCTCTCAGTGGGTTTGGGGACCCCCTTTGCAGTTGCTCCTCCCCCCCCCCAGAGCTGCTCTTTCAGATCAGATAGAAATCGCACTTAGGCTCTCATCCACCTTCTCCCCACTGTTCTCCTCCACCGCAGCCCACCCCCTCAACTCAGTCTCCCCAGAATCACCCTGTGTTGTCCCCGCCCTATGTCTGCTCAGCCTGCTGTAACTGCTGGAGCACTCCCAGGCCTGCCTTCTCTCTGAATGCTTTTCTGGACACAGCCCTCAGGGAGTGTCCCCCCGCCCCTCACTTGTTTCTGCATATCTCAGGCAGTACTTCACTGTTGTTCACCCCTCAGAGGTTGAGTGAGCCCCTGCCTGTGCCAGGCGTGGTGCTGGGGACAGCTGGGCTCAGGGAAGACAGGCCGCTGCCCTCGCTGTTCGCCCCAGAGAGGGGAGAGAGGACAGTGGTCATCATGCAGGGCAAGGAAGCACAGCAGGGTGATGGGATGGTGGTTTGGGGTCATGCACTTTGGACCAGGTAGTTGGGAGGGGCTTATGAGGGGGTGACATTAGAGCCGAGCCCTAGGCACACGGAGATCTGGAGGGGTCTCCAGGAAGAGGGGACGCAGAGGGGGATGCAGGCAGGACAGTGTGGAGCGTGTCTCAGCACTCGCCACACGTTCATCACTCACCATCTCGTATTCTGGCATCTGTGTGTGTCTCAGGCTTCGGAACGGAGGGCACTAAGCTCAGGATCTCCCTTGGGTGGGGGCGTCTGTTTGCTCCGGCTCATGCTGCACGTCCAGTGTGACAGGGCGGGGTCTGTGCCTCACACTTGCTCCGGGGCCCAGGGTGACGATGGCGGTGTGGACTACATGTCCAAGCAGGGGCTGGAGCGAGCGACCGGGGCCCTGGCGCGGCTCAGTCTGGAGGTGGCAGCCGTCACCTCTGCCACAGTACGCAGGCCAGAACAACCTAATAAAGAAGAGCTTGGGGAACGTGCCGAGGGCCTGGACATCGTGTGCAGGGGAAGGCTCTGCGACTTGCTCCAACCAGCTCCAAAGTCCTGGAGAACAGCTCCTTTGTCTCAGCGCCTTTTCATCGCCCGGCACGCCTGCCCCAGGACATCTCAGCACACTTGGTTTGATGAGCTTTTGGTGAAATACATCTCTCTTCATTCACGTGGACAGAAAATGCTTTCGAGAGAGGCCCATAGGTGAGCGAGCCTGTAAGCCAAGGCTGTAGTGACAATTTTTGGTAATCACGTTTCAACCCCGCCTGCTTCTGAGAGGACTTGTGGGCGTCCTGAGTTGAACGGGGCAAATGCCACAGGTCGGTGGCTGAAGCGTGCCCTGGAGGAGATTTGAACTGTCCCTGGCGACCCAGAGCACAGGGAGTGGGGCACATGTCTAGGGGGGACAGCAGACTTGCAGGCAAAGGGGGGACTTCAGAGTCCTCAGGGCCTCCGGGGGGACATGGCGCGTGGGTCGTGCCACCTCGTGGAACGAGGACCCTGTCGACATGGGGACTGCCTTCGCCATTCTCACACTGCATCTAATACCCGCCTGGCGCCCTGCCCTCGACCCCCTGATTGATGAGGAGGCTGAGCGTGTGTGCGCTGCTCACCAGGTGCAAACAGCTGGTGTAAACAACCCCAATAAGTCCACAAGTGTTTCCCATAAAGCTGGTTGATGGAAGAATGACAGACTCCCTAGGAGCATCTCTCCATGGGCCCCGGGCATCCGGTCTGTTTGAGGCCTGTTCTCCACAGATACTCATGACCCAAGACAGACTTTGCGGACTGCCTTGAGAGGGGCCTCAGCAGTGGTAGCTGAAGACAGCTGATAGTACTGATAGTCTGGACGTGGGCTGGACACAGGCCGTCATCTGGGGGCTCCACAGTGCTGGCGAGGCAGGGGCTGAATGCAAGCCTGTGGGTGGGGGTGGTTGCTAGAAAAATGAATGAGGTGCAGCAGCTTGATGGACCAAGCCATAGGTCTGGTCAGCAAGCACAAGCTTGTGAGGGTCCCAGCGGATGGGTGGGGCTATCTGCCTCCCAGTCGCCTGTTCACTCCTGAAGGCGTCGCATGGGTAGTTACAGGGGAAGGGCCCAGTTCCTGAGACAGGACCCCAAGCTCCCAGACCAACAGGACAGGGCCCGGCATCACGGGAGGCAGGACAACAATGACACCTTGCAGCCCAGCTCACGGTGTGCCCTGATCTAGTCTGTTCCAGCTGCTGTGACAAATGACCACAGGCTGGGGGGAGTGTCAGTAGCAGAAATTCACTGCTTACAGCTCTGGAGGCTGGAAGGCCAAGATCAGGGTGCAGGAGGGTTGGGTGAGGACTTCTTCTAGGTCACAGACTTCCTGCAGTAGCCTCGTGGTAGAAGGGACCAGACACAAAGAATCAACCTGGAGCTTCCTTCCAGGGGCTAGTTCCATTCACAGGGCTCCACCCTTGTGACCTAAGCATCTCCCAAAGCCCCTGCCTCCTCACACCATCGCATCTGGCATTAGGCTTACAGCACTCACTGTTTGATGAGCTCATGTTGAAATCTATCTTTTCATTCACATGTTCAATAAATTTGGGGAGGACCATTCAGACCATAGCAGTTTTCTCCTGGGCTCAGGACACAGGGGTATACTTAGAGGCAACGAGTTTCTGAGTCTACACATTGGGGAGTGGGGTAGCTCATGTTCCTGAAAAATGTAAGGCCTTATGATGACCCAGTAGACGTGGTGGGGCATAGAAGAAGGCCTGTCCCAACTCAAACTGTGGGGGTTCTAGCTGGAGGCACTAGGGGGAGGCAGATCAGACACCAGGCTTCTAGACTGCATAATCCAGATCCCCTTTCACTGTCACCTCTTTTTTTTCTATATATATATATTTGACATCAATTGTAGTCCCCATGGAATTCCCATCACCCATGTCCAAAAATAAATGACTGGATCAAGAAGATGGAATACTATGGATACATACAATGGAATACTATTCAGCAATCAAAAAAGACAAACTAGAGTCATTTGTAGAAACGTGGATGAAGCTGGAAGGGATTATGCTCAGCGAAATAAATCAGAAGGCAAAAGAAAAATATTGGATGGTTTCACTTTTAGGAGGAATATAAAGGAACCCCCCCAAAAAAAAAGGCTCAAGGAAAAGAACAATAATAATTTTAAAAAATCACCACAAAACAAGAACAAAAAGACAAAGACCTCTTTTTTCAAAGCCACGTGCTTAGTATTGGGGACAGCAAGGAAATGTGGTTCATCCTTTACTCCTTGTTGAACTTCTCTAAGTTACAGGGCTGGGCTTACTGTAGACCCCTGAAAAATGATTATTGTGTCAAGTAAGAATCTGACACATTTGACACTCTAATTTTTATGACAATGGCTGTATTTGTCAGCTGTTTAAATATTACTGATACCCTTTGCCTGAGTGTTGCTGCCCCTTATGTTAGTCAGATGGGGCCAGGGAAGGGGAAGAAAAGAGGGATGAGGAAGGAATCTGGTTTTTATTGAATGCCTGATAGGCATCGGGTAGATAATGTTCCATGTAATTTTCATAATGGTGCCAGAACTGATCATTTCTCTCATTTTACTTATGAAAAGGTTGAGGTTTAGAAACTTGACTAAGGCACATGGTTAGTAGTGGTGAGTGTGAACATGTGCGTGTGGATGTTCACACACGCATACATGCCTGTGTCAGGTCTCCAATATTTATTGGATATTTAATCCTCAGAGCACACCAAGGGTATAGGTAGCCTTAGCACTCCCATTTTAGAGATGAGAACAGTGAGGTAGCTAAGAGGCCCGGATACATAGTAAGTGGTGAGTCTGGCCTGCCTTAGTTAAGACTATTACCCTCTACTGCCTGTGGCATGTATCTGTCTTTATTGTCCAGGAAATTTGTTGGGAAAGCAAAAGCAAACACGCCAGAGACTCCAGAACATTCAAAATTCAATGCATCCACCATGTGATGACACATGGGGGTCTCTGGGGACCAATGGGCCACTCAGCGGGCCAGACTCCCAGAACACAGCCCCCCGCCTCCTAGGTATGTGTGCACGAGGAAGCCTCCTCAGGTTCACAGACTTGGGGGAGCTCACATGCCTTATTAAATTAAAAAAAAAAAAGAAAAATTTCTAAAGACAATGGAAATACCTCCAGGAATCTTGAGTTTAAAATTTTGCACCAGTTCTGTGCCATCCTCGGCACAGGGCGATGCAGAGCTGCCAGAGAGAGAGAAGGAAGAAAGGGGAAGGAGGGAAATCTTGCTACCTAAGGCTGCTGGGACATCAAAAATTCTTTCAAGAACATTTTGGGTATATGTGGCTGGATCCAATTTTCCACCAAATGTGGACCGCGTGTGTTTGGAGAGTGTAGAGTAAAAGCTGACTTTCTTATTGGCTGGGAATCTGGGATGTGGACTTGGGCTCTCCTGCAGCTGAGCCTGTTCAGAAAGGCATGTCTAGAGGAGGATGCGTATGGATATGTGCATGACTGTGTGTGGATGCATGTGGGTGTGTGTGCAGATCATAGATGTGTGTGCAAGCATGCGGACATGTGTGGTTGCATGTGCAGGCCTGTGGGCTGGGCACGGGCCTTCCTGGGGGAGAAGAACATAGTGCTGGTGATATGGAATCTGGCCTGAGAGTAGACAGGCTGTGCTGGAGAAGCTCTAGACTCCGTGGGTGGCCTCGGGCGATCCGGGAGGAAGCGCCTCCTGCCTGTCCCATCTGTGAGGCTGGGGGCAGGGTGTGGCTGGCGTGGCTTCCACCATTGTCTGAGGACCCCCTCAGTGTTGTTGTCGTGGTCGGAAAGTGCTCTAAACGTCTGGGAAGGGGAGGGGAGGGTGGGAGGCTACTCTGATTAATAAAAAAGACATGATCACGGTTAGAGCCCAAGTGAGTGGAACAATTCATTCCAGTTATTCCAGCTATTATTAGTAATAGTGCTACTTAGAATGGTTGAAGTAAAAATTCTTTCCCAAACTTGAGCTGTAGCCCCAACATGTCTCTGTCGTCTTTTCCGGTTAATCACTGAAGCACTTGTCTCTCCTACTAGAGAGAAGTCCAGCATGGACCTCTCTCTTTCAATTTTCGAAGAACCCAGAAACTTAAACCATCAAAGGCTAAGGGAAGAGGTTGTCCTGGCCACTCTCTGCTGACACCTTCTCTTTCCAGATGCCACGACCACCCTCTTCTACCATGTGGGGCCCCAGGGTCCAGTGTGCTGCAGACTCCCTTCTGGCTGCTGCTGGGTTTGGTGAATAGGAAGCAAGGGAGGGCGTCACCTGCCTGCTACTCCCTCGAACCTGGCAAAACTGCATCCTTTTATAATTACAGCTTCTGCAGAGAGGTCCCCTCAGGGACCTTCATGATTCCAGGGGCGCCGTGCTCGCCTCTCGTCCCTTCTCTGTTAGAAGTAGTGCCTTCACCACAGATGCTCCCCGGGACCCACCTCAGGTGAACCCTCAGGCTTTCTGCTGGGATCCTGACCAAAGAGGGGGTCAGGTTGACACCCACACCGAACCAGGGGAGCCACCTGAGTGTGAGCAGCCCTCGCTCCTCAGGTCTCATGGCTCCCGCCATTGCTAAGCACTGGCCCTTCCTGTCTGGCAGAGGGGCTGGGCCCTGGCCAAGGTGGTCTGTGCACACCTCACGCACACCCTGGGCTCTGCAGGGGGCGATCCTCTCCTTCCAGGTGAGCTCAGTCGAGGGGGCTGACGCTTCAGGTTCACACGTGTCCTTTTAGGAGATGTTCACACTCTTCTCTCAACTCCATGAAGCTGCTCTCCACACACACCCAAAGCCAAGGGCTCCCTTCTGCCCCTGGAAGTGTACCCTAAGAGTCTACAGCTTGTTTTCTTAAATTTGTAGAACACAGTTGATGTGAGGATACCCAATTGCCTCCTGCTCAGAGGGAGCAACCCTCAATGACCCCAGGGATGCCAGGCCCCCACCCTTGACCGTCTGAGAGGTCACCGTCAGAGATTTTTAGGTAATTTGCTGGCATTCACTCACTGAAGAAAAGCAGACAGTGCAAATTAAAATGTCTGCTAGAGTGCCTCATCACATCCCATCATCACTGCAAGTGTCTGAGACTTTGCACTCAGTCCAGTGTTCTCCGTACAGATGCCCCCTGATCTTCATAACAAACGCTTAAGAAGGGCCATTTTAGGAAAATAAGTCACTTGTCTGGATAGAAAGATCTTCTGACTCCCTAAGGTCTTCTTCTACTGTCTGTCATTACCTTGGGGATCGCATCCTGAGCCTACAAGCCCACAAGCCTGAGGGCTTGGGCATCACCCAGTCCAACCTCCACAGTGAGGCCATGACTGGCGTAGGCTGTGGTTCCTCTAAGCTGGCCAGGGATACTTCTGAAAGATTGTTCTCCACCCCAACCTTGGGGCATGGCCCAGGATGACCAAAGCACAGAGGTCCGAGGGCTCCATGCCTCCACCTTTGAGTTCCTAAGTTTTTCCTCCAAACCCCAGTTACAGCTCTGTTCTTCCTGTTTTAGCAAATGGCGTGTCCAGCCCCACAAATGCTAACACCAGAACCTGAGCATTGTCCTGGGTCACTGTTTTCCATCCCAAGATTCCCAGTTGTTAATTGTTGTCCACTCTACCTTCAAACATAGCCCAGATCCGGTCGCTCTTCACAGGTTCCATCCTCATATTGATCATCTCTTGCCTGCACAGCTGTGTTCTGAATTTGTCTCTCTGCTTCTGTCCCCAATTCTGCCCCCACCATCTGCATACTTTTTTACCTACGATCCTTTTGACTTTTAATTTTACAGTAGACTTCCCTACTTGAAACCCTAAGGTGGCTTTCCATTGGGTTTCTAGTGACAGCTAAAGTTCTTCCTGTGGCCTGCAGACCTTGTTAAGCAGCCCCTACCTTCCTCTTCAGTTCATTGCCTGATATTTTCTCCTTGTTCAAAATGCTCACTATATCTATGCATCCATGCATGCATCCATGCATGCATCCATACATCCATCTATCCATCTCCTCTCTCTCTCTCCATCTGTCTCCTATCTATCTGCCTGTCTATCTTGCCCCCCACTCTTTCTTGGTGACCAGTGCCTGGCACTTCAAGAACACTTGGTAGATGTTTGTTGAATAAAAAACATAATCATTGAACATATCAACTCATCCCCTCAAGGATGCCTTCCCCTGGGGAGACATGCAGGTTTGGGCTACGTTCCTGCCCTGGGGATTTGGTCTCCAGATGCTCTCATCCTGTTTAGTCTCCTTTTTCCTTAAAATGAGATGTCCTGGGGTTCTGTTCAGCACCTTGAACTCGGCTACTGGCCACACAGGAGGTTTCAGGAAGCCTTTGGCAGCAAGTTCTTACCTTGACTCTATGGGAAGGGCCCCTGTGCTAAGAACACCCATCCTTAGCTCAAGTTCTTGGGTCTCAGCTCACCTGGGCAAAGCACTGGCCGCCCTATTACTCAGCCAGCTGATCTCTCCTAGGTGATTCCCTCCCCACCATGGCACAAGCAAGCAACCGAATCACACAGGAGACCGAGACAGCCCCTTCCCCACCCCAGTGCACACATCAAGTGGAGGGAGGACCGATGGCTGTTTGCAAAGGTCTCATCTACTCTGTGGGAGAGGCAGGCAGAGAAGTGGGCACCTGTGCTCCCCGACTTGGCCGCAGGTTCAGGCCCCCCGTCCTGCTGCCAGGGCAGTGCCAGGCTGCTGGGGTTTGCCCTGCATACCTGGACGGCCCCTCCTCCCATCTCGTGGCTATCATTCTCTCTCTGCTGGCTGGGTGGCTGAGGACACGGGTTCAGAGGACCTGCTTTTCTCAGATCCGGATCCTGTAGCTGGCATCCTCCCCTGGTCACGCTGTTTCCGGGTGACTAGGATGGAGCTCTGGGGACTCTGCGTTCTGAGCTGGCCCCTGGGACTCACTAGGGCTTTCAGACTAATTATTTTCCAAGGCAGTTTACAGCTGGGTCATCTGTACTCATAATTTTTCATGACACAACGCACCAGCGATTTAACCCTTAAAAGAAAGGGGCACGGGCAAGGCCTCTACAAAGGAATTCTATCTGGCTGTCCTTCCTGGGCCAAGCTAGAGCCTGCTCTTTGGAAATCTGCTCTAACAGGTCAGGATCGGGTGACATTCTCAGATGACCTCTAATCAGCCTGGGAGAAGAGGGGCTTGAGGAACAGATGAATGATGGAGGAGCTGCCTTCTAGATAGGGACACTCCACGCTGACTCTCCTCCTTCACATCCCATCACCTTTGATAGCTAAAGGCACCTGGTTTGGAGTCGCAGGGAGGCAAGGCGAGATCATTTTCTCATGGGGCTTAGGTTCAGACCGCCGTGCCTTGCGAGAGGGTCCTATCTGGTGGCCTGAGCTGCAGATTGTCCTCCCTGTTGTGCAGTTACCACCCGACTCCAAGAGGACCCATTTCTTCTTTGTCCCACAATCATCCCAGGCCAGGCTCCTGGTGTTGGCTGTTGAAAGAGATTCAGAAGCCCACAGGAACTCCAGGGCTGTGACACCCGCCCCTTCCCTGCCTCTCCCTTCCTGCGAGGTGTTCCCTGAGATCCCCTCCTCCAGAAGGCTCAGCAGGGCACATGACCTGGTTGAAGCACTGCTCTGAGGTGGGGGCACCCAGCTGATTTAGTGGCCTTTCAAGTGGATTTGGATTGTTTATTGGAAATACCCATTATTTATGGTGGCTCATGGCCCTAAAAGCATAGGCACAGGCTGTTTTTAGGAGAAAAAAAAAAAAAAACCTTAATAAATAACAAGCAGGCCTGTAATTTATCAGTATGGAGGGAGGGAGCCACTGCTCACTTTCAGGGGGAGCAGATTGCTCTAAAAAGACCAGATCCTTCTTCCAGAGAACTTGGAGGAAATTCCTGTCAGGATTGTGAGATCTGAGTACAAAGGGTTCAAAGGAGATTATAAAAGAAAATCAAAGACAGGTGCCCTTCCATACTTCATCCTGAACCCCAACCCCCACCCCCCTTTCTGGCTATATCTAGGACGTGTTCCAAATTGTCAAGTCTTTAGACCTGATTACTTATTTTTAAGGAAATATCAGTTTTAATTTTCTTATCTCCCCAAAATGTAAGTGGGAGACAAAATGTAGATAAGTCACTGTTGAATTGACTGCCTGGGATGGATTGGTCTTAGGTTCAAATTTCTAGTAAATTTCCCTCTCTCCCTTCTTCCTTCTCTACTTTCTCTCATCCCCAACTTCATTCTTCCCCTCCTTCCCCCCTCTCTCCTTCCCNGTTCAAATTTCTAGTAAATTTCCCTCTCTCCCTTCTTCCTTCTCTACTTTCTCTCATCCCCAACTTCATTCTTCCCCTCCTTCCCTCCTCTCTCCTTCCCTCCCTGCCCACCTGCCTCCCCTCCTCCTCCTCCTCCTTCTCCTCTCCCTCTTCCTCCTCTGCCTCCTTCTCCTCTCCCTCCTCCTCCTCTCCCTTCCCCTCCTCTCGGTCCTTCTCCTCTTCCTCTTCCTCCTTCTCCTTCCCCTCATCCTCCTCTACTTCCTCCTCCTCTCTCTCTCTCTCTCTCCCCCACCCCAGTCTCTCTGCTTTGTAAGATGGACACACAATGTGCTGTGGGCAGTCTCTGTTCATGCCTCTGTGCTCCTTGAAGGAGGACTCAGTCCTTCAGCATGTCCTGCCCCCAAGAACAAATCCAGGATTCTCCAAGCACTGGGAAGGAGAGCGGATTCTGTGTATCTGCACTGAAGACTAGGGAGGGCCAAATGAGGGGGTCATGCTACTGGCTACACAGCAGAAATGAGTAAAATTTTCCTGGGCGCGCGCGTGCACACACACACACTCGCGCTCGCGCTTCTTTGGTGGCAGTTGCCCTGTCTCGTCTCCATCTCTGTCCTTCACCTCCTGTCATGCTGACTGCTGACTTTAGCCCTTTCTGGGCCCTGAACTTAGCTTCAGTTTTCACCTCATGTAGGAAAATGTGGCTCTCTTTTGATTGCCCCTCTTAGGTCTTCATACCCCCTATAAACAGGGACCCTCCTTAGAATTTTCCTCCCTTGGATTGTGACAGGGAATTTTTAATACATGGAAAATGTCTTTTCATTCTTTTACTACCTGGCTGTGTGCTCTTGGCTTTTGAAACCTCTCTGGGCTCAGTCCCCTTCTTCTATCACAGTAAGGCGTGCTCCCTCCCTCACACAGATCGGGGGGGGGGGGGGGATTAGATGCAGAGCGGCGTGCNACGGGGGGGGGGGGGGGGGGGGATTAGATGCAGAGCGGCGTGCTCCTGTGCGCATGCCCCACGCAGAGCCACGATGCAGTGTGGCAGCCCCTCTCTTCACCCCAGCAGTCTCACCCCCATCCCGAGCTCACTGCTGCGTTCCGTCCCTGCTGTTCTCTGCCTGTGGGACTTTGCCAGGCATAGACCAACTGCAAGTGCCAGGGAGCCAAGTCCGGCCATGACCTTCGGCCAATGAGGGAGCCCACTTGAGCAGCCCCCAGCGCAATGATCCGGGGTGTGCCTTAGTCTCTGAGAAGGTCCCTTGTGGAAGCGAGCCCCACCTGCCTGCACCAGCAGCCTGTCCACGGACGCACCCAGAGTCGTCCCTCCCCTCTGTCTCACCACCTCCTCCCCTACCCAGCCTCCCAGACAAACTACTCCCAAATCCTTATCTTAGAAGGGAACTGAAATGGCACAGAAAATCCATAAAAATCACCATCACTGTGACTTATGAAGGGCATGGATGCAGGTTATTAATAGAGAGAAATGAAAACTAATGTTGAAGGAAACAGATTACTACAGCTGAAGGCATCTGGGGAGGCTTTGGGGGATCGTGGCAGCATGAACTGGATGTTGAAGGACACACAGGATGGGTGCGTGGGGAGAGAGGACAGGGATTGTGGGAAGAGAACAGGGTCCTTTGTCCACTTTTCCAGTGACTCTTATGAAAGGTCTGTGAGTCAGGGGAGCAGGAGGTCTGTACCCAGTTTCAGCTGACCTAGGTTGCCTGGCCGGGTGCTTCGGCTCTGAGCGCAGTACGCTTTCAGGGCACAGGTACCAGGACCGTGGTGCGGGCTGGGTGCCCTAGAAACTTCTGACCTTTGTGGAGCTATTTCCCATGCTCCTTGGGGCCCACCCTAAATGACAAAGATACACCTCATGGGAAATTCCAAGGATTTAGAGGTTCCTCCCGAGAACCAGGGACAGTGACCCTGGTTGTAAAATCACTGCTGAAAAATACTTTGATCAGATGAGTTGGTCACCTGCAAGGAGATTTTCCTGTAGGCATCAACTATGTCAGGAAAGATTTCTGAGAACTGAAAGCCTATTAACTTGGCATTGACAGTAAGAACTACCATCATCCACATTTGATAATTTCTTATATGTGATTGTAACCCAAACCACAACACCTTCAACTCTGTCCTTGACTCAAATGAAATTATAGTAGCAAAGAGACTGTGCCTATTATTAAGTATATTCATTGATGCTTCCTATCTATATTTTCTATAAATGGTAAATTGTATTTGAGTGATATTTCAGTGGCACTGCCACTTAGCATTGTGGGAGCTGTCCTCTGGGGAGTCCTGTGGGTCTCGAGTCTCTGGAAGGCACCCATGAGGTTTCTGCTCAGTCGCTCTCAGGGTTCGGTCCTTCTCTCTCTTCTCGCTCTCTTTTTTTTTAATATTTATTTGTCCATACAAGAGCTGGGGTACAGACCAGAGTCGTGGGAGGTGAGAGGATTCACCAGAGACAGAGCCGGGAACAGAACAGGCAGATGGACTGAAACACACTGCTGAGGGGAGCAGCGGGCGAGGCAGGAGAGGTCTGCTGCACCATGTGGGTCCCCTCTCTGGCTGGGGATGGAACTCATGCTGCTTTGCCGTGGATGCTTCACAGTGCAGTGCTCAACCCACTGCGCCACCAGGGAGGCCCTCTCAGGGTTCTTCTTGGGGAAGTTCAGTGTAGTCCTCTTCTTGGACCTAACAGAACTCACTGACAGTGGGACCCTGAGTTTGAGACATTGCCTCAGGCTATTGTTTCACTTATCTGATGCTCCCTGTCACTTGAGCAGTGAACACAGGAGGTCTCGGCCAATCCAGAAGATGTGCAAATGAGTTCTGCTGAAATGAACAAGGGCAGAAAGAGGATCCATGCCTCAGTTCTCAAGACGAGTCTTGGCTACCTCTTGACTTGAGTAGTTAACAAGCCGTTTTGTCAGGGACTTTTGTTGAAGGAAAATCTTATGGAAGTGGCCTATACAAATAAAAGCTTTATTTCCGGATGAAGCAAGGTTGGTGGAGGAAGTTTTGGCTGCTCAGACCTCTCTTTAAGGAGCCAGGTGTGAAACCATGGCTGAGTGGACAACAGACAGGAAGTCGAAGGAGAAAGGTGAAGTACCCTTCACCTGCAGGGGCCTCCTATTTGGGAGGAGCTATTGGCACTTCCCTGATGAAATCCACTCTAACGTGCCAGGGAGCCTTGGTTTCCACACGGAAGGCATAACCTGAGGGACAAGAGCGCATGGTGAGGAGCCGGAATTCGGGGAGGTAGGAAATCTCTCAGTAATAGTTTTGCTTTTCTCTTCCAGAGGTTCCAAAAACAGAACAGACTTTTGAAGAGCGCCTGATACTCAAAGCTTTCTTGCTAAAATTTGTCAATGCCTACTCCCCCATCTTCTACGTGGCCTTTTTCAAGGGGAGGTGAGTATATTAGTGTCATACATGAAAGGGCACTTTGTCATTAAGACATCACTGAAGTCTCCACCAGAGTCACCATGTCCCCATTATCAATTCACAGCCTCATTTCCCACCCTGAACCCCAACTATCCATTAAGCAGTGGCATTAGTATTAAATCTTATATATACATATATAGTTATATTTAAATATATTTAATTTAATAACATAGTATATTTAAATACAAATATACATGGCATTAATATATATTAATTATAATATATATAATATACAATCATATATGTAATTATAGTTATTAATATATAACGTATATATAAGTGCATATGATTTTTATATATAAATATATATATTAAAAGGATAGGTTTTAGGGAAAGGGTAAAGAAAAAAGAGAGGCACCTCCATCGTCATAGACAGGCAGGAGAGCTGACTGCTTTAAATCATTTTGAACTAGTATCTTTCAGATTCTAATGAATAGGAAAACTCTACAAAGATTTGGCTCTGAATCCTGAAGGATTAGTCTTAGAGAATTTGTACCTCCCAACTTTGAGGATGATGCAGGATGACGCAGGAGGGAATTTCATGTCTAGCAGGTAGCTTTCAGATAGTGTGAGGCGATTCTTATTTGTGTGGAGTTGATGCAAACGTCACAGATCAGGGGCTCAGTCTCTCTGGGGTTCCCAGGTCACTCATCATCCCGGCTTACTGTCTACAGGTCCTACCCCTTGGCTTCAGTAATTCACAAAAATAACTGACAGAACTCAGGAATAATGCAGTCACAGGCATAACTACAATTGAGAATCCAGTTTTATTACAACAAAGGGATGCAAAGCCAAACCAGAAATTGGGAGAGGCACACAGGATGAGGACCAGAAGAGTCCTAAACAGAAGCTTTCATGTCCTCAGAACACATCAGCTACCTGCTACATCAACACTTATAATCATCCAGGAAGTTTATCGTGGCTTCAGAGTCCAGAGTTTTTATTGGAGTTTCATTACAGAAATGTAATTGAGTAATTTGTTGGGTGTTGCAATCAATCCCTAATACCCCACTCTCCCCTTGGGATCAGGCTTCTGTATGTCACTCTGTGCCCCAACCGTCTAACACATGCTTAGCAGTTCTGGCATTGGCATTGTGCCTCCCCTTCTCCCAGCCCCTCCCATCCTGACTGGTCTCATTGGCATAAACTTAAGTTTAGTCCTTGGAGCCCACCATAAATAACAAAGACATTCTTAATAGGAAATTCCAAGGATTTAGAGATTCCTCCCAGGAACCAGAGTCAGTGGCTAAATTCTTTATTATATGGTAGATGCAGATATAAAATCACTCCATACTTTGTATGATCAGATCTGTTGGCTACTTGCAAGATTTCCCTTTAGTCATCAACTATGTCAGGAAGGATTTCTGAGAACTAGAAATCTATTTTCCAGGCATTGATAGTAAGAACTACCAGCATCCACATTCGATAATTCCTTATAAATAGGATTGTAGCCCAAACCACAACATGCTCCCCAGGACTCTGTCCTTGACTCAAAGGAAATCACAGTAGCAAAAAGACTGTGCACTTTAACACGTATATTCATTTAATAGAAATAGTAAATTGCATTCAAATGATATTTCAGGCCATAATACAGGGTCCTGGCCCTTAGATAGGCTTGTGAAAGAGTTTGTCAACAACACTGTGTCTGCAGTAAGTGCTATATTAAGAAGTAGAAAGGAAGTGAGCAGGAGACTCCACATAGAAATGAAGATTTAAGCTGAGCTTTAAATAGATGAGGAGGATCTCAACAGGTGGGTGAGGGAATGACATTTGAGTTGGTGGGATTCTTCTGATTGCCTGTCTAGTTCCATGATTGATTTTTAGGTTCCATGGTTGACTTTTATCTTTCTGCTTCCCCCTCCTGCTCAGTCTTCTCCTCTACCAAAAAACTAGACCCTTAAGTCCTAGAAGAGGAATGAAGCAGAGTTGTTCAGTTCCTTTGAATGTTTTTAGTGAGAAGTTTAGAGTTTTCTTTTCTGATCCCAGGAATCTACACTTGCAGCTTCAGTGCGGCTCACCCTTCATCTACCGGGAAGCCAGAGCCCTCGCTGAGGTGTCACAGTCAGAACAGGTGTCAAACAGTGCTTGACACTAGTTACGGGAAGAAGGTCCACAGACAGTGCACTCCAAGCTTCATGGTGTTCAGCCTCAGGAGTTATTGCATGTGCACACACACACACGGCACACACACATGTACTCACTATGACCTTCCAGCCTCACACCAGACCTAGCCTTAACCTCTTTCTCCTGGAGTTTGATGACATAACAAGTGAGCCCTAGATGCTGCAGGTGATCGCTAACTGGAGCAAGGCCTGAACTCATCCCTGGGGGACACTGCACCCGCCCTGGCCAGTACTTTTCAAGAAGGCCTTTGGTTGATGACTATTCAATGTGGAAGGCATACATACCATCAAGCATCTTTCTCTAACTCTTTCCATTTTCTTGATTTCAGGTTTGTGGGCAGACCGGGAAGTTACGTTTACGTGTTCGATGGGTACCGCATGGAGGAGGCAAGTACAGCATGGATGTAACCTGCTCGGCTAGTGGTCTGTAGGTGCACCCTAGCCTCATCCTTGTCCCCATTGCACCATGGCTCCATTCATGCCTGTGCTTCTCTGTGCTCCACGTGATCTAACTGCACCATCCTGTATCTCCTCCCTGCAGTGTGCTCCAGGGGGCTGCCTTATGGAGCTCTGCATCCAGCTCAGCATCATCATGTTGGGGAAGCAGCTGATCCAGAACAACATCTTTGAGATCGGAGTCCCGTATGTAATGAGCTCTTCCCTCTCCTTGCTACCAGGGCCTCGCCCAGTAGTGCCAGACTTTCAGCAGGGTTTTCATCCCTTTATTAACAGAGCTTGGTTATTTATTCCTCCCTCCACTCACTTGGCCTATGAGACAGGGCTTCCTCCCATGTCTTATTTGCCAGTCTCAGTTGAGATATTTGAGGCTCAGAAAGATTAAGCGCTTGCTGAAGTACACACAGTCAGTGAATGGAAAAGCTAGGAAACAGGTACTTCTGACTTGAAAAAGCTTAATATTTTATCTTAATATTTAAGCTATCTGTTATCTTAGTAAATAAGTAAAAGAGACTTTCAGTATAATACACAGACTAATGTGAATGTTTAAAACATAATGTTAACATTTAGAATCATCTCTAAGATTGTGGAATACATGATCACAGGAGGGGAAAGGATGAGTAAGTAGTGAAAGACAGGATGGTTTTTCATGTGGATGCTCCTTTTCTCACATGGCTTTATACAAATTTTATATAAGGGCTTCTTTCAATTAACTTTTGTCATGAAAATAAACACTGACTCACAGGCCCAGAACCTAAAAGATAAGAGCAAGTGAAACATCTACTTTCAGGTTAAAAACACAAAAACGTGTAACCCTTCAGCCTTTCATTTCTATTGATTTTTGATGTTAAAGAAGAATCTGTTTCAGGGAATATTTTGAGTCATCCTAGCATCAAAGGACCACGATAACAGAAATGATCAGGATTAACTGACTGACAGGCTAAGGCCAGTTCTGTTTAGGAGGACAGAAAAATGTGTACCGGTCTCTGAGTTCTTTGCAAACCCCTTGTAAGGCTGAATCACTTGGGGATGTAATCATTAGATGGCTCCATAGGGTTAGGTGATGATATCATCAGCCATTCTGTATCTGCTTAGAGATGTATTATATACTATCACCTGAGAAATCCTACGATTAAGAGACATATTTAATCCCTATCTTTTCAAATGTATTCACATTGCTGACCAGGATTCTTTGTTGTAGACATTGTAATTCATTTCAACTATAGTAGTTTAAGCAGCCAAGAAACTTAAGAAAAAAATGTAATTCATAGAATATTTTTAAGGGCAAGAGAGCCAGGTTCTGAGCTGCAGAGCCACGATTAATACTGTCTACACTGCAGAAGGAATTGTAGGGAACACCACCGCTTCCACTTCCTGACTTAAGTGGCTGAGATGTTAAAAGAGGAGAATTACACAACAAATTATAGAAAAGATGAGAATTGCATCCAAAAAACCCAAAATAGCTATCTGTTCTTTCAGTGAGTAAGTAAAAGAGACTTCAATATAATGCCTAGATTAATGTGAATGTTTAAAACCTAATGCTATCATTTAGAATAATCTAAGATTGTGGAATGCATGAGAATAGTTCATCTGACTTTAACCAGCCATTGACACCAGTTTGAGATGTTATAGCAAAAAACCCATAGACTGGGTGACTTAAACCACAGTTACTACCTTATCATAGTTCTGGAGGTATGAAGTCTAAGATCAAGGTGTTAGCAGGTTTGGTTTGATGAGCATCCTCTTCCTGGCTGGCAGATAGTCTCACCTCACAATGTGTTTAAGTGACCTGTATATGTGCACTTGGAGAAGACAGCTCAGGTGTCTCCTCTTTTGAGGACACTAATACCATCCTGGGACCCCACCCTTGTGACCTCATTCAAAATCTCAATACTTTGCAAAGCCCCCACCTCCTGATACAGTCACACTGGGAGTTGGGAACAGATATAAATATTCAGTCTATAAAACTAGCCTGTCTGGGTTTTTTTTCAGTGTGCAAAAAATTTGTATAGTTAGATAAAAATACTTATGCAATGAAATGACCCTTATTTTCTTAGAGTAGATTTTTATTTGGGAGACAAAATAAACTGCAGGTGACTGGATGACCTCTATGTGGTACAGAGTGTCAGATGTCAGAGTAGGGGTCAGGTATTTTGGAGTCGCCAGAGCTGCCTTCTTGAGCAGAGGGGTTCCTTCCAGCTTGTGTCTGTGTCTTGAAACAAGACCGCCACCATCATATGACAGATGGTCTACCATTATTTTGCTTAAACAAATAATTTCCCCTGGGTGTGGATGTGTTTTCTAAACAAACAACAGACTGACTTAAGCTTATCAAAAACACCTCCCGAGCAGGTGGTGCTGTCAATCAGGAAAGTCAGATTCAGAATTGGCAGCCCCCTGCCCAAGGCCGTGGACAAGTCAGGGTCACAGCCAGGGCAAGAGCCCGGATTCCCTCTAAATTTATTTAAGGGTCGGCCAAGTCCTAGGCTCCTTGGGCTGAGTGGAACCATTAGAGTATATAGGATCCAATTTGTCTTTCCATGGAAAAAGGTGACTATCCACTATCCAGAGTCAGTGCTTCATGTGGGGGGGTGCTTTGTGTGGGGGGTGGAGTATCATCAACAGGAAGGTGCTGGAGAATACTATTCTTCCATCTTTCTTAGAGACATATTTACAGAGCTAAGTTATAATGGAGAAAATTTAGTTGACTTGGAAAGAAAACCCTTTTTAATGAAAGACCTAGTTCTAGGACTGAGAATCTTCAACATTCCCTTTGACCCCTTGCCATCCCAGTCTCTGGAATGACTCTTACCATCATCTAACATTAATTAGGCTGGATACTGGGGTGTTTTCGGCTCCCACCCTGGGACAGCTCCAAGAGGTCCTTGGGCACATGCTTTTCTAGGAGGAGGACTGGTGAGAACATTGGTGTCTCAGCATCTCATTCCACCACCCTGCTAGGACCAGCCTCTAGTTGTCCATCAGGAAATCATCAGTCTCAAGAAATCAACCTTCTGAAACTGTGCCCCCTTTCCAGCTTTCTGATGGGAAGTCACGCAGAGATAGTCATCAAGCAAAGCTGGGGAAACACATGGTCACTGTTCTCTAGGAGCTTACCATCTCAGAAAGAGACCACATTTGCTATGGACAAACATCCAGAAAATATACAGACCAAAAAAAGATGTGTCAAAGCTACATCTGGCCCCTTTGAAGCTATGAGAGCAGCCTCCCCACTGCTACAAAGGAAAGTCTCCATTCTGCTTGCGTAGAACATCTGGGGAAGACACCTGCCCTCCCAGTACTTTGTTATTCTCTCTGGGTGGAACTATACAGCTTGTGGACATGAGATGCCCATTTTTCCATCCTTGGGCATCTGCTCTACACTTAGCTCATTCACTTTGGACCCAGAAGCCTTTTGTAGAGTTTAAGAGAGGTTAGAACTCATGCATATGTTTGGGTAGTGTGTTGGCGTGTTCCCCACCCAGCAATTCTATCAGCTCCATGACAGATGAAACTAATACATGGCTCTTTGCCTTGAGGGCTGAATGTTCTTGTTTATGTTTGATGTGAGTTTAATGTGCTACTTTATAATGATGGCAACTGCATAGTAAGTCTTAACACTGTGGGCAGTCTTTATGTCTCATTGTCCTCATCTCTTGATGAAAATGATGGCCATCGTCATCGTTCTAAGGTGCACTCATTCCAGCTGTAGCATTCTCTGAAACTTTCTTCTATTGAGTGAAACTGGCACTGCTCATTCCAAATACAAACCATTTCTGTTTCAAAAGATTTTGCCTTTTTTTTTTTTTTTTTTCAGTTTCTAGTCTGCTAAGAGACATATACAACAGAATTATATAGTTAAATTTGGGATGTAGAACTAAGGTTCTTCTGCCAAATCTTAGGGTCTTCTAACTCCAAAACTCTTTATAATTCTGCTGGTCACGTTGTGTGTTTGGCCCACATAAAAGCACTATGAATATGGTCATTGCATCTCCCTCCCCCTACTTTGAGTCCAGGCTTAATAAATGAGACCCATTCAATCCAGAGGTCAAGCACCTGATGGTATCCTTATTTATGACACGTACTTGAGAGATATGAAATAAGCGAGAAAGGAAAAGGAGTCTGTATTAGGTGAAAGAGAGACGATGGTTGTACTTGACAGAGAGGAAGGAGTACTGTAAATTATATCAGTAGTCTTTAACTCTTTGGTGGAGGTAGCACTTCTGTACTGGTTCATCGGGTCTGGATTTAAATTCAGGCATACAGTATACTCAGTGCATGCCCTTGGGAAAGTTATTCTAGAAATATTTTCACCCAACATGGTTATATAAAAATGCATCTTGAATATAAGCTCAGCTTTCTAGAAAATAGAAAATGTGAATATTCAGGAAAGGAAGATCCACTCTTGGGAGCCTGCACATGTGTTACTGAGCATCATTAGCTTTTTTTTTTTTTTAAGATTTATTTATTTGTGCACACAAGAGCAGTACAACCAGAGTCATGGGAATTGAGAGGATTCACCAGAGACAGAGTGGGGAGCAGAACAGGTGGATCGACTGAAACACACTGCTGAGGGGAGCAGCAGGCGAGGCAGGAAAGGTCCGCTGCGCCATGTGGGTCTCCTCCCTGGTCAGGGATTGAACTCGCATTGCTGTGCCATAGATGCTTCACAGTGCAGAGCTCAACCCCCTGTGCCACCAGGGAGGCCCACATCATTAGCTTTCATGTTGAAAGTTCTATGAGTCCAGGGAGTAAGACTGAAAAGATCCACCTGAGAACACTGTTTTTCTATTGTTCTGGGTCCATTGGCTTTTGATTCACATTTTAGCTCAGGTGTATCTTCAGATTTGCATCAAAAATTTTCTCCAGGGGAGATAAGTATAAATCTTAGAAGCCAGATTAGGCTTTTAAAAACAGAAGCAAATATGAGGAGTTCGGTAGGTGATTATTGCCAGGTAAGGCTATTTGGCATAAAACATATAATGATTATATAATTGCAAGATTGATTGTCCTTGGTAGTCATCATCTGCTTTGGAGAACAATTTTCTGAGATTTTTCTAAAGAACATTTTAAAATATTAAAGACTATCAAGTTGACTTTAATAGGTCAGGTCGTCAGTTACAATTTGTCTCTTCCCGAAGGTGCAACATTCTACTAGATTCTCTGTGTGTGCAACCACAATTTTGCAGAATCTTATAATCCTGCAGGCTCCTTGATTTGTGAGTCATCTTCCTTTGTGAGTCAACTTTAAATTTCCCCCCCATACCTCCCTAAACAACTCTTTGCACATTCATTTCCTCCAAACCAACTCATTTATTTAAATCCATAGAATTTCTGAACATGAATAAACTAACACCACAATTAGCACAATTAGCAAATAACAGTAAGAAGAACTGCAATAAAAGAAAACACCACTCAGTAGCAAAGGACATCAGCCTAAGACCTGGGTTCTCTTAGTTAAAAGACAGACACAAAGCCTTGGGCGAGATGCCAACTCCTGCCAGCAGCAGCCCCGGGGTTTCTCCTGGCTGGCATTGGAGGCACCCAAGGCGAGCAGGACGGGAAACCACTCTTCCCAGAAGCCTTAACAAGAAGGTGGCCTTGTGCAGAGACCTGCTGTGTGGTCCAGTAGCGGGAATGTGTCCTTCGCTTGGGAGATGTTGCTTTAGACCAGCACTGTCGCCTCTTAACCACATAGCCCTCCACAAGGCAGCACAGACCAGGCATGTCCTCGGATGCTGGGCAGCCACGCTCTGGGACCCAGGATCAGTGTCCTCAGTCTCCCAGACCTCTCCCTTTGGCCACAGATAATCTGGCAGGTGCCCCAGACGGGGGCACCATGGAAACCTTCCAAAGACAGTCCCACCTTTGGTTCTAGAGACCCTGGGGATGGATAAACAAAAGGGAGACAGTCAGACGGGGACTCCAGGCGCTTTACAGGCAGCTCTGCCACTAATGAGGACACGATAATAGATAGAATGGGGGTTCGTGGTCTGGCCTTGGACTAGCCACTGTCACGCAACCCCAGGCTCCTGGGGCCTGGCACGGAGTGGCAGATGCTTTCCAGAGTGGAGCCGGGTGGCTGCGGCCCAGAACAGTGCCCAGCACCTTCTGAGACAACTTCAGACGTGGTGAGCGCATGTGCACTCCCTTGTGTGCAGTTTATTGGCTGAGTCCCCGGATACGTTCCCTGGCCATCTCCCTGCGTGTACACACACACACACACACACACACACACACACACACACACACCCCTCCCCCACCTCTGTCCCATGTGTGTTGTACAGAATAGATTTTTGGATCCACACATACCCTATCACATCTCAACTCCTTTACAGTTTTATCTCAAACTTAGCATTTCTTTAAGCAATATTGAAAACAGACCTTTTATCATTCAGAAAGATTGCTCTGTGTGTGCTTGTGTGTAAACGCTCCTTTTCATAGGTGCCAGGCTTGCTCCTGGGCCAAGTCTGAGGTGAACAGACCAGACAGTCAGTACTTCCGCTGGCGAGCGCTCCTGGCACCCTTGTTCTTAACTGAGAAGTAAGCTCCAGATCACATTCCCCCAAGATGTAATGTACCCCTGAGCCAGCTGGTGAGATTTCATAAACTCCCTGCTTTTTTCTTTTTTGGGTAACTGATAAATATTATATTTCCAGATGTAAAACAGTCTCTCTTTAAAGTCATCACAGGCACAGGGGTCTGTGTTTCCCTCAAATTTCATGGAATCTGGCCATGAATCACAAGTGTAAGCAAGTTTGAACCTTGTCAGGTGTCAGGGAATACCAGCTCAAGGTTCAAGGTGCCCTTCTTCTTTGGTCTGTTTATTTTTTTTTAAGATTTATTTATGCATACAAGAGCTGGGGTACAGGCCAGAGTCCAGGGAGGTGAGGATTCACCAGAGACAGAGTGGGGAGCAGAACAGGCAGATCAACTGAAATCTACTGCTGAGGGGAGCAGTGGGCAAGGCAGGAGAAGTCTGCTGCACCATGTGGGTCCCCTCCCTGGCCAGGGATCGAACTGTGCTGCTGTGCCATGGATGCTTCACAGTGTGGCGCTCAACCCACTGTGCCACCAGGGAGGCCCCTTCTTTGGCCTGTTTATTCTACTTTAATGAGACTCCAGGCCTGAAGATCCAGTTCTGCAGGGAACTGCCTGGGACCCAGATTCCTGTGGCAGGGGCCCTAGGTGTGAGGAAAGACAGACAGTCTCCTGGTCTCAGGGTGCGCCCATGGGGCACCTGGGAGGATGGCTGGGGCTTCCCAGGAGAGCTTCTCAGACTTGCTGTTAAGAAGGGACAGAAACCTAGCAGATGAAAAGGACAAGGGGGTAACATCAAAGGAGTTATTTTAACGAGCGAGTGCATCACCCGTTCGGAATCATAGTTTGAGGTTTTCCAAACAGCCCATCTGTATGTTATGCAACTTGCAGGATTCTTGTTAAATCCCGCTCTTGAGGGACTTTTATTAATTTTTCCTTTTTAATGGTCACTGAGATCTCCAGGAGAGAAAGTTCTGGAAAGGAGGGATTCATAATGATTTATGAGTTTTTTCCCCCTGCCCCTAGTCTGTTACCTGGTGGCCACATGGTCCTTCCCTATGTTCTCTCACCTGCCATTATCTGTCTCTCCCTTATCTCTCCCACCCCTCAGTTGGCAGCTGGTCTTCTGTTCCCCTGACTTTGACTTTCTTGGAAGTCCTTGACCTTTCCCTTAACTGTCCATGTTCCCCTCTCTCCTCCACCCCCACATGGTATTTGTTGCCAAGGTTTCCACTGCTCTCTCCATAGTGATTCTCTGACCTCTATCTCTAGCCTAGATCTTTTTTCAGAGCTCTAGACATATATATAAATTGCCCACCAGACTTCCCACTTTGTTGTTCATTGACCTGAAAACTCCTCCCCTTCCTCAGATCTTCCTCTAGTGCCCCCCTGTCTTAGCAAACAGTCCCATCATCCACATGTGTGCCCACAGACCCCCTAAGTTAGCCTTGCTCCCCATTCTCCTTCCCTTCCCGTGTACGATTCACCACCAGCTCCTGAATTCTACCACCTAACTATGGCTCCATTTGTCTCCTCTTCTTGTCTGTGGCAATTACGCTTGACCTGCCACCATCATCTCACCTGAGCCTCTGCTTAAGACGGTATAAAAAACCTCAGTGCCACATACCGCCACTGCTTTCGAGCCTTTTTAAAAAATACAGTGTTTATTGTAGTAACATTTGATTTACAACACTGTTTCAGGGATATAGCTTCACACCTCTGCAAACATATGTTGTCACGCAACATCCACCACCAAAGCCAGAGTGACTCTCCCATTATGCCCGTAGGATCTCCTGCCTTTTTTGCTCCCACCCCCACTTCCACCCTCCCCCATCCCAACCCCCTCTTCTGGTAGCCTCAGTTCTACAGTCAGATATCAGGGGTTTGTTTTGTTTTGGTTTTGTCCATCCCATTGCTTTGTTTTTTATATTCCCACATATGAATGAATCATCCAGGATTTGTCTTTCTCCTTCTGATTCATTTCACTTAGCATAATCCTCTCCAGTTTCATCCATGTTGTTACAAATGGTGAGATTTCATCTTTTTCTTTATAGCTGAATAGTATTCGAAGAGTATGTATTTGCATCTTCTTTACTCATTCATCTCTCCTTGGGCACAGCTTGCTCTCATAACTGGGCTTTTGTCAATAATGACAAAACAAGTCCTGTGATCAGCATAATGTTGCACATATCCCTTGGACTTAATATGATTTTTTAAAATTCCTTAGGTAGATACCTAGGAGAGGAATTGCTGGATCATATAGCAGATCTATTTTTAATGTTTTGAGATACCACCATACTGTTTTTCACAAAGGTCAGAGTACTCTACATTCCCACCAAAAATGTTCAGGGGGGTCCTTTTTCGCCACACCCCCACCAACACTTGGTGTTTCCGGTCTTTTTGATATGGGCCACTGTCACAAGTGTGGTTTTGTTTTGTATTTACCCAATAGTAAGTTATGATGAAAATTTTGTCGTGTGCCTCTTGACCTGTCTTCTTTAGAGACATGTCTACCTAGTTCTGCCCATTTTTGATTGGGTTAATTTTTTTCTTATTGAATTCTTTGCAGATTTTGGGCATCAGCCCCTCATCATATGGATGATGTACAAATATTCTGTTTGGTGGGATGTCTTTTTGTTTTAATGAGAACTTCTTTTCCTGTGCAGAAACTTTTAATCTGTTTATTTTTGCTTTTGTTTCCCCCTCTGTTGTAGTTGAATCCCAAAGATACCCCTGAAGCCATTGTTTCACCTGTTTTCTTCTTTGTGTTTTAGGGTTTCTGGTCTTACATCCAAGTCTGCTCTATTTTGAAATAATTTCTGCGTGTGTTGTGAGATAGTGGTCTAGTTTCACTTTTTGCATTTAACCAAATTTTTGCAGTTTTCCCACCACCATTTGCCAAATAGACTTTTTAGTCACCCTTGCATGTTCTTGGCCCCTTTGTTGTAAGTTAAGTGTATGTAGAAGTGTGGGTTTATTTCTGGACTCAATTCTATTTATTGATATGTATGTCTGTTTTAATCCTAATATCACACTATTTTGATTACTTTGCTTTGTACAATAGTTTGAAGTCTAGGAGTGTTTTCACTGAAGCAGTAGGATTGTTTTGGCTACTTTGGATCTTTTGTAGTTTCATACAAATTTCAGTAATCTTTGCTCTATTCCTTTGGAAAAAAAGGCTATTGGAATTTTGTTAGGGGTTGTATTCAATTCCATGTTGTTTTCTTTATTTCTTTTTGTCCTTGGTGAAATTCATTCTCCAGAAACTTTCATGAGAAGGAATACATGGAAGTATAGCTTTTTAAAACATTTTTTTAAAATATTTATATCTTTTGCCTTTGTATTTGATGTATCCTTTGACTGGGTTTAGAATCCTATGCTAAAACTCATTTGCCTCTTCATTGTTAAAAATTTCCTTAAGTTTTCTAATGTCAAGGATTGCTATTAAGAATTCTGATATCTTACTGATTTCAAATAATTTTTAGAGGATCTGTACCTGTAAGTTTTCACAATTCTTCCTAGAGTTGTAAAACCTCATGATAATGATGTGCTATTTTCACCTTTATGCTGAATGGGTCTTTCCAATCAGAAAATACATGTATTTCACCTCTGTCACACTTTCTACATGTCTTTTGTGATCCCCACCCTTCCCCTCAACCATTTATCTGTCTTCTCTTTCTGATTAAGTGTTGGAATATCTAGATTAATGTAATTTAATTTTTTATTTTTTTGTGCATACAAGAGCTGGGGTGCAGGCCAGAGTTGTGGGGGGTGAGAGGATTCACCAGAGACAGAGTGGGGAGCAGAACAGGCAGATTGACTGAAGTACCCTGCTGAGGGAGCAGTGGGCGAGGCAGGAGAGGTCTGCTGCGCCATGTGGGCCCCCTCCCTGGCGGGGATTGAACTTGACCTGCAGTGGCTGCAGAAGTCCCACGGAAGTCCCACCCCTTGTACCACCAGGGAGGCCCTCTAGATTAATTTTAAAAATATTTTCTATCCTATTGTCGATTTATTTTTATTTTTCCTGAGAGCTTACAAAGTTTTAACATCCAGTCATTTCACTGTACTTATTTCAGATTTAGAGTTTCCTCAGCTCATTTTTCCTTTCAATTAAACAATTTGCCCCTAGATACTGGGCAGTAGTAGTCACCTGGGTGATCTGGTGAACAGAGACATCAGAGTCTACTGTTCCTTAACAGAACATTGACCATTCACTACTCTTCACTTGGTACCTTCAATTCCTGGGACTCTAGGAGATTTTTTCAGCTTGAGTTGGCTTGCATTTCTCTGCCATATTTCACTGTAAACACTTGGTATTCAGCCATGACAACTTTGTTAAATCTTTCATCCATCATCCATCTTCCAAGATATTCATTAACATCTTTCTCTTATACTATTTTACTCATTGTTATTTTCTTTAGCTTTGTGATTTTATATAATTTTAATTCCTTAACTGTCATTTAAGTAGCATCTCAGGAGAGAGTAGGGATGCATGCCTTCAACTTTAAATGTTTAATGTAAACCACTAATTATCCTTTGTTAAAGATTTGGCCATACAGTCTAATTATTGTTACCTGAAGCAAAAGTCTCAATTTCAGTTCTGATGATAGACCTTCCTTTCTTCCACCCCTACTTCCACCTTCTTCCTTTCTTAATTTTCTTCTTCATCCTTGCTCTCTGTTCTGATTCATGACAGGATTTTAGTCAGTTCACACTATTTGGCTTCAGAATATTTTGGCTCCATCTAGTTTTTCTCAATTTCTTTTAAAAAATATTTATGTATGTATGTATGTATACAAGAACTAGGGTACAGGCCAGAGGTGCATGGAGCGAGAGGATCCACCAGAGACAGAGTGGGGAACAAAACAGGCAGATAGACTGAAATACAGTGCTGAGGGGAGCAGCAGGTGAGGCAGGAGAGGTCTGCTGTGCCATGTGGGTCACTTCGCCGGCCGGTGGCAGGGATAAAACTCATGCTGCAGTGGCTGTGGTTTGCTTCATAGTGTGTTGCTTAACCCATTGCGTCACCAGGGAGGCCCTTTCTCAATTTCTTATCACAGAATTATTACTTGCTATTATTAAGACTTTCTTTTTTACCTGCTGCTTCTGTGGGTCTCAACTCATTCTCTAAATCCTTCTCCAGTAACGATACTGATGATGATGATGGTGGTGGTGGTGGTGGTGATAAGGACAATGACAGATATATCGATTGAGCTCTTAGCATGTACCAAGTCCATGTACATATATTTTCTCCTTCAACTGATCCTGTAAACTAGTTTGTATTTTTTCCCTCATATTAAGAATAATAATGATCAAGTTTGTGAAGTTTTAATAACTTTCCCAAGAAAATATAGCTGATGGAGTTGTGACAACAAAACAGATTTTTTCCCAACTACATCTTCTGGATGGTAAATGATATTAGACAACATATTAATCAGAGAAATTAAATTTCCATTAGTTTCTGGAAATTCTAACAACAGAAAGAGATTCCTAATGATATTGGTAGCGCTCCTTTGGAAATAACTACAGGAAGATTGGATGATCTTGTGTGAAGAATGTCAGAGGGGAGAGGGAGCCAAGATTCCTGCATTTGGCTAGATCATGGATTTTAAAAACACTTTTAGCTGCTCTTCAAAGACTTTAAAGACTGACTGTTCTGATAGTTTTCCTCCTAATTATTGCCTAGAAACCTTCTTTTAGAACTGGCAGTTGCTTTTTCACCTAATTTCATTCTCTATTGATTGTGAATTAATGGAAAGTATGAACATACTATACTTTTATACCAAAAATAATAATAACTCACATCCATTGAGTGCTTTCAATATCCAAATATTGTGCCAAGGGTCATATCATCATTGTTTCACTTCACGCTAATGTCAACCCTGAGAGGCTGGGCCATTATTATGTTACTACTCTTGGCCAAAAAAGCCCTGAATGTGGCTGTCTTAGTTTACTTGGGTTGCCATAACAAAATCCCATAGACTTGCTGGCTGACAAGCAGAAATTCATCTTCTCATAGTTCCCTAGAAATTGAAAAGTCAAAGATCCAACTTGGACTTTGGTTCCTATGGATGTGTTCATGGTTTTCATACTTCCCCCTCCTTATCCTTGCACAGTGGAGAGAGATCAGGGTCTCTTCCTTTTCTTATATGGTTACCAATCCTATTGGATTAGAACCTCACTTTCATGACTTCAATTCACCTTAATTACCTCCTGAAAGCCCTATCTCAAAATGCAGTCACATTGCGGGTTAAAGCTTCAACATATGGATTGAGTGTTGGGGAGGGAAAGATGCAATTCAACCCACAGCACTGGTAGACAGTGTTAACTTGGCTTTTATGGAAACATGATGCTTTTTGTTATTAGACATGAAGAAGTCTCTCCTGGGAAGAGAGCATCTTTCTACTACTCTGTGGACACCCTTTCTTCTCCATGAAGAAGCTAACTAGATCATCCTGCTAGATGACGGGTGCTCTCATTTGGTAGAAAGTGCCAAGTCTTTCATTGCTATCAAAGAGCAGGAAGAATTCCATTTATTTGGGTTTAAAGAAACCTGATCCATTGTGGGGACCCTTCCAATATCCTGATAATGGCATTTCTTTAACAGAAAGTCTCCTTTGTGACCCTCTCTGTTCTTGGATCAGGGATGGCTTCAGTGTCGAAATTTAACTTTTTCCTCTTTCTGTCTGCATAAACTAACTCTGTTCTTCAGAGGCTTTTGGTAACTGGTCCATTTCTTTTCCAGGAAGCTCAAGAAACTATTTCGGAAGCTGAAAGATGAGACAGAACCTGGAGAAACTGACTCTTCCCAGTCAAAACACCCCGAGCAGTGGGACCTAGACTATAGCTTGGAACCATATACTGGACTGACCCCAGAGTACATGGAAATGAGTAAGAGCCCACATCTCTCCTCCTACTGGGGATCAGTTCAGACACAGGGTCTGGGAGTGAGGTGAGGGAGGGGGTTAGGGAAATGGCTGGGCAGCTTCCTGAGTTGCTTGGCTCTACAATGTCACCTTCAATGTCAGATAAAAGTTGGGGATGGTGAGAGGCTGAAAGAACCCTGGAATGAAAACCAGGAGCAACTCTGTCAGCAATGTGATACCAGGATAAGAATGCTACCCTTTTTCCCTTGTGCTTCTTCTCATGAAATGGGAAGTCTACTTTCATGCCATGGCTTCTACTATTGATAAAACTGAAGTGAGATAGTGAAGTCTGAAGTTTAAAAAGAGTTTCCATGAAAGAAGAGTAACATGGTATAAAGATGTGTCCATCTTTGACATGGAGAGTATAAGTGAGAATCTACTTATGTAGACTGGGTAGAATGTCAACTTTTCCCTAAAAAAGTCTCATGTTAGGGGTTGAGATGTAGGTTTCTTATTTGAAAACTTCTGCTTGTTCTTGAAGCGAGAACGGTGAATGTGGCTTGGAAGCCATGAGATCTCCATTATGAGACCAACTGCCTTCAAACTCTCAGCTACTTGGGAAGAATCTTGGTCTTTTATTGGGCTAGATAACTGAGAATTCTCTTTGCAAGACTTGGAACTAATGAAGTAATAAAATGGAATACCAGAGCCTGAGGGGTAAAATACATCATCTAAATTTTTACCCAGTCTAGAGTATATGGAGAAACATCAGTCAGATTCAGCAAAAGAATTAAGAGTTGGCATCATTGGACATAGGTTGTATTTGCATAATCTCTCCTGCCTCCTTGTAGTAATCACCATTTATTTAAACACATTATTTTTTATTGTATTACCATTGGCTTATGTTGTTAGTATTTTGGAAGTGTAGGATCTCACCCTTCAGGTCTCCATAGCACCCCACCACCAAGACACTCATAGTCCTCCATCATAGTCCACTGAACTCTTCCCCACCTATTTTCATCCCTCCAGCTACCACTCTGGATGCTTCAGTTCTATGGTCAGCTTTCAAAGGTTGGTTTTAAAGTTTTTGTTTGAACCTTTGTTTGGTTTCTCTATATTCCACCTAAAAGTGATGCCATCTGGTACTTACCTTTCTCCTTCTGGCTTATTTTACTTAGCTTAATCCTGTCCAGCTCCATCTAAGTTGCTGCAAGTTGCATGAGTTTATCTTTTTTGATCGCTGAGTGCTATTCCATATAGATACTATACCTTCTTGATCCACTCATCTATTTAGATCGTCCCTGTATCACTTTTTAAAATATTTATTTATTTATGAATATAGGAACTGGGGTACAGGCCAGAGGTGTGGGGAGGTGAGAGGATTCACCAGACATAGAGTGGGAAGCTGAACAGGCAGTAGACTGAAATAAACTGCTGAGGGGAGCGGTGGGTGAGACAGGAGAGGTCTGCTGCGCCATGTGGGTCAGCTCCCTGGCCTGGGATCGAATTTGTCCTGTGGTGACTGAGGATAGCTTCATCCCCTTGCAGATAGACTTAACCCTTTGTGCTGCCAGGAGGGCCCCCATATCACTTTTTAATAAGGGGCTACCCTTAGTGACTGTCTGGTCACTAAGTACCACATTCATTGTTTCTAATGGATTTTTACTCTCGTGAGTTTATACCAATGTATGAATGTGTGTTAAGGATAGTGGGATTTATAGGAACTAGATTAGTTGTTCATAAGTAGTCTGTTCTAGCTCTGGGCAACTAAAAAGTGAAGCAGAGCCTGGGTTTGCAACCTTAATAAACTCAGAGAAGAAACCATCATTTTGTGTTTTAGGAATAATAAGCAAAAAAATATCAAGGCCACTTTGTAGAGACATAGCTTCCTTATGCTTTTCACCTTTTGCTAAATGCTGCTTCAAATCCTTCTCTGACACTGAACCAGATATTTGCCCAGAGATGACTGTTCATATTTCAGATACCATTCTATGCCTGCCAGCCTCGCACACAGAAAGAAATTGCTGCCAGACCTTGAGGCTTCCTTTTTGGAAGGGGTTTACATTAGAAATCCTTGAGCTCCTTCCTTGCCTCCCCTCTCGATTCCCCACCCCCACCACCCAGTGATCTGGGCCTATCCGTGCAGATAGCTCCCTGCTTCAAAGCATCCTCTTTAGTGATTAAAAACAGAGGCCCTGGGATACACTGCCTGGGTCCAAATCTGAATCTTGTCACCAACTAGTTGGATGGCTTGGATAAGTGGCTAAACTTTATGTGCCTTGGTTCACTTTAGCAGCACCAAAAGGAAGAAAAAAAAAAGAGAGAGAAGAGAAAACAGAAATGATGACAATCTCTATCTCACAAGGTTGCTATATTTAGTGAATTAATGTGGAGTGCTTAGGAACATGTCTAACCCATAGAATGACTGTGTTAAGTGTTAAGTGGAATTTCTAGGAAGGACCTTGCCCCTAGAAAAAGAGTGTGGGGGCATGTGCTCCACTCTGCCAGCCTCTGTGCCATGGAACTGATGTCTGTGTGTGCAAACTGGGGTACATAGAAAGAAGTGAGAAAGGGAATAGGGATGCAAAAGTAGATGACTTAATCAAGAAGATGTGATAAACACACACACACACAATGGAATACTATTCAGCAATCAAAAATGATATACTAGAGACATAGAAACATGGATGGAGCTAGAAGGAATTGCACCCAGTGAAACAAGTCAGAAGGCAAGAGAAAAATATCGGATGACTTCACTTTTAGGAGGAGTGTGAAGGAACAACAATTACAACAAAAAGAAAAAAGAAAAAAAAATGAGAGAAAACTCAAGGAACTGAGCAAAACAGAAACAAACAAAAAACTCAACAAGATCAAAAGGTCAGAGGGATCATGGAGGGGGACAGAGAAGGGGACGAGGGCAGAAAGAGCACAAGGGACTGAGGTGATGGTGCACTGGTGAAATGGTGGTGGGAACTCCCTGGGGATTACAAATGATGTCAAATACAATTAAATAAAACTAATAAAAAGAAAAAAAGGAACAGGGATGAAAACAAGAAGACAGTAAGTTCTGGAAGAAATTCAGGAAGACATTTGTTACCAATGTTATAAAGAGTGAAATTCACGCCATAGACTATTAAGAAACAATAACAACAATAAAGTACACTACTGAAAGCTGAGAAGGGGCCAGACAACCATGTAACAGAGAGTTTGAAAAAAAGAAAAGCAAACTGCTTGTCCAAACTCCCCTCATTCAAGCCCAACTTCCATTAGCTTTGTTGGTGTCCATCCATACACCCTCTTTGTTTGAGTTTTAAGATAAAGTTGCGACCATACTCACCCACTTCTTTTTTTTTTTTTTCATTTAGCATTATAAAAATATATATTTCCAGGTTGTCATATAATACTTAAAATGAACAATGCATGATAATCCATCTGAAATGTGAAAGTTTATTTGCCTCACTTCCAGCAAACACATGGCAGACTTATTTTCCATTCCTTCTTTTTTAATCATCTAATGTCATACTGTCTTCACGTACATACTTTTCCCCAAGTTTAGTGTTATTTCCTCAAAAGATGGATTCCCACAGATGTGATCATCAGCTTTAAGCAATAGCCACTGAATGGTTCTTGATTCATTTTACCAAATGAATCTGAAAGTGTGCCTGGAATGGTCGCACTCATTCACCCAGCCTCAGGCAATGCATGAAATGCCCTTGTGGTGAGTTTAAGTTACCAGCATTGTGCAGTCATGTGATATGAAAGAACTAACATATCGCGTGATATGTTAGTTTGTGGTTCCCAACCCCTGATGCCCAATTCATTTTACTTTGTGGGCCTCAATATGTCAGACTGTATTTAAGACTTTTCACTTGTGAAGTTTTCTTTTTAAAGATTTATTTATGCATACAAGAACTGGGGTGTAGACCAGAGGTGATGGGGTGAGAGGACTCACCAGAGACAGAGTGGGGAATAGAACAGGCAGAGCAACCGAAATACACTTGCTGAGGGGAGCAGCGGGCAAGGCAGGAGAGGTCTGCTGTGCCATGTGGGTCCCCTCCCTGGCCAGCAGCAGGGATCGAACTCATGCTGCAGTGGCTGTGGTCTGCTTCATAGTGCATTGCTTGACCCACTGCGCCACGAGTGAGGCCCCATTATTTTGTGACGTTTTCTTGCAAGCCCTGTTCCTCCTGAGAGAAATCATTAATTATCTGGACTTGATCCCTTAGGTCCTTCTGGTTCTGAATGTCTGTCTACATTATCAGTGATCAGAGCATGGGAAAGCATTCAGGAAAAAGGACTGGCAAGTGTAGAGTCTTATTTATGGCCACGAGTAAATGCTGACAAAGCAAATGGTGGTTTTGGGGTGGGGCGGGTATCAGATAAGACTGATTTTCACATCAGGCCATAGAAGGGGGTGGTGAAATGTTGGCCAGTGCTGTGACTGTGTATGAGCTCTAGTCCCCTCAAAGAAATGGGCAACAAGTATGTAAGGGGGATTGTAAGACTAAGTAAGGAACAAGGAAATACAGGTGCACTCATTCATGTCTTTATTTATCAAACATTTACTAAGCATCTAGAGGGTGCTTTCTTTAACAGTTAACATTAGGTTAACATTAATTCAATCAATCTGATTGATGATTGAGTCTTGGCTGGAAGAGGAAGCCTGATTCATAGATGGTTCTTTCAAGGTGGATTCCAAAGAAACTAACAGAATTCTGTAGACCTTCTGCTAAGGTTGCCAATCATTTTTAGAGGCATAACTATTTTGTTTCATATTTTACTTAAGTGTAGGAAAATGCTTCTGCATTAGATTCCTGTAATTCCTTTTTTCTGTGGCTTTTCCTCCTCACTTCTTCATATAGTAAGTGAGTATTTATGTTAGTGGCCAGACTGAGAGGTACCATGAGAACCCAAAATCTGCATGCTCTAAAGAAGTTCTGCCACTCATTCCATGAAGACAAGACATACTCTTAGTGAAGGAACTTTAATAGATTAGTCTGCAGAGAGAGAGAAGAAAGGACAGTAACTGCCCAGTGAACCACCCAAGCTACTCATCCCTTTGTGGGTAAATGCCCAGCCAAACAGGGTTGGCCCAAAGGGGGCTGATGAGGCCTCAAAGATAGGCACAAACCTAAGATACCTTCTGGCAGGGAACCCTAGGAAAGGGGCAGAAGAGGCCAGGCAAGTCGGGACAAAAGGATCAAAATCAAAATACAAAGTCTGCTAACGTCTGCTATTGTCAGCCTCCCCACTGGTCTCTCACCCACCTGTCTTCCAAATGTCTCTACCTGTCTCAAGTCCACCTTTTTCCTCCATGTCCCCCAAGTCCCTGGTGCAATCCAAAGTGGAGAAGCAGGTGTGATGTTTTTTTCACATGCCTCTCTGTCCACATGCCCTCTAAGTCTTCTCCAAGTTTCCTCCTCACTTAGCTCCCCACGTCACCAGGTGTGCAGGGAAGATAGAACTTCCCCTTTTGATGGCAATTATAGTCTGTGACATTTGCTCCATAAACAGTCAAAGATGGGGTGCCGGAGTACACTTTACCCAACAAGAGCATCCTCTGGCAGTAAAACGGATGAGCTCTGAAGTCAGCCCCGCAGACTTCCACTCCTAAGCTCACTGCGCTGGTCACACCCCCCTGGGCATGGCGCTTTAAGTCAGTGAGGCTCCATTTCCTCATGGAAGAAGTGGGTTTGAAGGTAACGGCACTGACCTCAGAGGATAGTTCTAGAAGAGGGTGATAAATATAGAAAATATCAAAAATATTTAAAAACAATGCTTGGTATTCCTCGGCTCTCCGTGGACACGAACCACCACCATTATTGTTGAGGGTCCAATTTCTTACTCTTTCAGCTAGAAATTGAGTAACCACACTTGGAAGCCCCTGACTGTGGTGAGCGCTGAGGTTCTCTCCAAGCCGTCAGAGTGGGCCTGGGCAGTAAGGTTTGAAGACTCAGGGTCCCAGACTCCAAGACAATTCGAAGGCTCAACTCAGAAGCCAGAGATATAAACACTTCAAGATGTTTGTCCTTTCTGAGACCTCCAAGTCCCTGGGGCTCTACTGGAATCTCAAGTGGGCTCTTTTTGTCATCTGTTTGTCTAAAACCCACAAGCTTTTGTTCCTCTAGTCATCCAAAAAATAATCATTGTTGTCTTCCTGACTTAAGAATTCAATTATCCCCCTTTCAGCTTTCCTCAGCTTCTTAAATGCAACCCCAGCTCTGAGGCCCTCAGGCCAACCACGAGGAGGATGACGAGATGCATTTCTTCTTGTCAGTCACATAGTTATTAGGGGAAAGCTCATTTTTCTTAGTCATGAGTTTCTTACATCCTATCAACTCTAGTGGGAAGGAGGGCACGGTGGCAATCACGTATTTACGTATTCATTTATTTGGAGTGAAAGCTGGATCATTATTTCAATGCTCTGTCAACTCTGCTCTCTGGATATGTCCACCGAGACTCTCTAAGAGTCACCAGCTGGTGGGAGTGCCGGAGCAGGATGGCCTTGGCCTTTGGGGTATCAGCGCCCATGCAGCTGCTGCTCCTGGCATTGCAAGCTGGGACTCAGGTTCAGGAGGAGGAGGAGTGGACTGGCATGGCGGAGCTTTTCCTGTCCACCACTCCTTTCTGACTTTGCCTCCCTCTAGCTGGGAAGAGCCTGCTCTGCAGGATCCTGAGCCTGTTTTAATTATGACTCCTTACCTCACGGCCTGGACCTTTATTAAGAATAAAGGGGATTCCCTTTTAAGCCCTCACCATGCCTCCTTTGAATCAATACAATTACATCTTGTCTCTCTGTTCCCTTTTCTACTTCCTCTTCCTCTTTTCCTTTTTTTTCAAGAATGACTTTTCCAAAATGCAATCCAGAGCATGTTATCTTTCTCCTTAAATTCCTTTGATGCTCCTGACTTCCTCATTTAAGAGAAGGTTCAAATCCCCTAGTGCAGCAAAACAGGGCCACCATGACCTGGCTCCTACTTTGCTGCGTTCTCACAGTGCAACATACTTGTGTCTGGTCAGACTTCCAGGTCTGGATTTGCCTGTGCTGGCCCATCGACCCACACCAGGCCCTCATTGAGTCACTCACCGCGGACACATCTCCAGAAGCTTCTGTAGCTTCTCAAATTCTCAGATCTTTCCTTTCTGGGACAGTGAATACTTTGGAGCACAGACTGAGTCATTGGCCTTTAGTCATTACATGCAGCATACTTCCTGGGACACAGTAAGAGCAAGATAAAATATTTCTTAAATGAATGGTCCTTTAAACCCCCTCCCAAAACATCCTTTGTTTAAAAACCTCCAGGATCCTCATATCCTTTATGTCTGTGGGACAGTCCTTCCATATATTCACCCCTACGCCCTCTTACACACTCTTGGGTCAGCCTAAATGAACCCACAGGCCATGTCACACCTGCTGCCTACATTTCAGAGCCCTCATGTCTGACCTTGTATTCTCCTCGCCCTGGAATTCTCTGAGTCTTTTCATGTAGTTGGCTAAGACCAGCTCCTGTGTCACCTGGTCCCAGAGTGTCCCTTCCTTCCCCTCCTTGCCCCACCAGCATCCTCAGACTTTAGTCCCCCTCCCCTTGTCAGGGTCCACACAGACAAATCGCCACCTGAGACACAGGAAGGCAGACGATGCCTGGTAGTGGCTGATCTCCACGGGCAAGTTACTCCACTGCAAGGCCCTCCTGGTGCTGGCACAGCTTGAATGCTGGACACGAACGGTGTCAGCCTGGAAAGAGGCTGTATGACAGAGGATCCTGGGGAAGGCTCAGCTCTCTCTCTTACCTAGACCAAAGCAGTTTCACTTCTAGTCAATTCTTCCAGTCAATTCTCATTTATGAATGGGCTGATACTCCAGTGAGTGGATTATCATGAATGGTGATTATTCCTGCTCCTCTCTCTTCTTCCTCCTTTCATGTCTCCCTTCCCACCCCTCCCCCTTAGCTCCTGCCTTCTCATGCACGCCTTTCTAGTGAGTAAGCCAGAGAAATAGGAGAAGGTGTAATGTGAATCCGTCTATGCCACTTGTAGCAGCAGCTCCGCGGAGTAACTTGGTGGGGAGAAGATTGAAGCCCACAAATGTCGAGCCTTGGAGGCAATAGTGTCTCCCATCCCTGTGGGCAACTAAGGCCTGCTGAGAGTGATCATCCCCCACTTCTGCTCTCTCTCTTTGTCTTTACAGTGAAATCCCCTCTAAGGCAGAGCAAGCTGCCTTTCTTTCCCATCTTTCCAGGTGTCTGGTGAAGTTTGGGTGGCTTCCAGCTCTGTTTTTCTCTAGCACTGTGACCTTGGGCAAGTCATATGTCTCTGGGCCTCCATTTTTTCCTCAGCAACATAAGGAATTCGATCAGATGGTGTTATACAGCCCTCTGGTATGGTCATAACCAGGTATGCTGGTAGGCCAGCAGGAGTGAAGCGTACGTACGTATCATCATTTTGTATTGTCTTGACCAGAATCAAAAGTTTCAAGCCACTAGACGATGTAACCTGCAAAGTCCCTTCCAGGGGTGGCGTCCTGGCTTATGGGCCAGTGGACAATGCCCATGGAAGCTAAAGGGCCTGGCCGAGACACAGGTTGCTTAAGGTCACCCAAATAGCTATTAGTGGAACTGAGGGTGGAGCCCTTTTCCAGAGCAAGCCACAGAGACTTTATTCCCTCAGGACCTGTGGAAACATGGATCTTGGTGGAAGCCATGGTGGAGTGAGGTTTCTTCCTTCCTCCCCAACGGGCTAGACCGCCCCAGTTCCAGAACCGCCCTTGTCTTGGGCTTTGAGCAAAAATGAGAACAGTGAAACCAAAGCTGCCCACTCTCTCTGCTGTGCTTGACATGGTGATCCCTCGCCCTGCTCTCAGCTGTCAGCTTCCTTCCCCGTCATCCCAAGACCACCCATGCAGACAGGAAGAGTGCTGGGCCCACTCGGAGCCCGTCAGTTACAATGGCGAGGCAGGTCATGGGTTGAGAGAGGCAGCAGGGAGAGATGTATTATATTTACATTTTTCTAAATTGAGCTGGAACTAAGGCCCAGCAGGCATGGGGGAAGGGCCATGAGGTAAAGGGAAGCTGGGAGTGGGGGAAGGCTGGATGTCAGCCTGAGGAGGGGGCTTGGGGCTAGGGAACTACCTCTGGGCAGGCCTGGTGGTGGGATGGGTTGGCTCCAGACAAAGAGAAACTTGAGAGTGAGGGATTAAGCTGGAAAAACCTGTGAGGGGAGTAGTCAGCTTTCGAGGGAATCTCCAATATCAAACCCTTTTCCTGAAGAGCTTACTAAGAAGGACTTTAAGGGAAGCTCCCCATCCCCCACCTCTGAGGAGAGGAAAGAATGCTGGCTCAGGAGCAGGCCACCGCATCAATCATCAATGTCCCCAACCCCAAAATGCGGCTTCACAGCTCCTTTGCCTCAGGCTGTGAGGAGCCCGGTAGTGGAGTTTTCCTCTGGGCCTGGTGAGAGGAAATTCTTCAGTTGCTCCAAGAGCTGCAAGCACAGTTCTTGGACACCAGCAGTTTGACTTACCGGGTGGAATTTGGCCTAAAAATGTAATCCTAGAAGAGGAGTTTAGTGATGAATTCCTAAAGAATCTCTTGATCAAGTTTCATCACCACTTTATCAGATAAATACAGGATACAGTGTCAGCTTTTCTCACCTAAAGATCAGTGAGCTGGGTTCCTGCTATTCACCAAATGGGGATGGGAGGTTTTGAGGGTGAGATTTGCATCCTATTCATTCACAGCACCTAATCACAGTAGCACATAGTAGGCACACTAATTGTTTGAAGAAGAAGAAGGAAGAAGAATAAAGAATGAAAGAGGTAGCCCTATAGTGAGGACCTTGGTGGCAAAGTGATTCTACAGTCATCACTATCCATCAAAGCTTCCCAGACACCCAGGCCAAGCTGATTTAGGGGCATAGTCTCCCCTCCCCCACCCCTACCCCCAGCCCTACAGGGGCCAGGAGTCCTTACTTTGAAGTGTTTGGGTAATGTTAACCTCCTAAAGGCAGTCTTCTATAACAGTACAAGTGGGTGGACTTGTAAATATATCTGAATAGTTCAGGCACAATATCCTTTATTGGTCAGCCATTATTACAACAATGCTTTTTTTTTTTTTTTTTTTTAGGATTTATTTATTTATGTATACAAGAGCTAGGGTGTGGGTCAGAGGTGGGGAGAGGGGGAGGAGGGGATGTGAGAGGATTTACCAGAGACAGAGCGGGGAGCAGCACAGGCAGATCTACTGAAGTATACTGCTGAGGGGAGCAGTGGGCAAGGCAGGAGAGGTCTGCTGCACCATGTGGGTACCCTCCCTGGCTAAGGATTGAACTGGTGCTGCTGTGCCATGGATGCTTTATAACAAATGCTCCAAATCTCAGTGACTTATGAGTAAGACAGGGAGCAGTGGAAAGGACTGGCTCTAGGATCATTGTGTACCAGCATCCTGGAAATGACCAGGTAAAAATGGCCATTTATTAAAGAAAGGATAGAAGGAGTGGCTTCATTAATAGTGGCCTGAATGATGATGATTCCTTCCAGCTCTGATAAACTTTGGTCTTGGCTGGACACGACATGCTGGGTCGTGTCCCAGTTACCGACAGTGGTATATAAAACTAGTCCCAAGGATGTTTTAGCTGTAAGTGAGGCAATATTCCAGAATAATCTACACAACCTTCAGCATTGAGACCAAGTCTGTGCACTACCAAGCAGTGGCCCAGAGATGCAGGAAATTCCTTTCCCTGAGCCATCCTGTTTATGCTATCTTCTGCAAGTGGCATTTAAGCACAATTGCCTGAATTTCTGGGAAGTAGGGAGAGTCACAGGTCATTCCCTTCTTTTGCTTTGAAGCAGACATTTTTGGCATTCTCTGTGCTAGGAGACTCTCCATAAAGATGCAGGAGAAAAGTGTCTAGCTGGACCCCAGGCCCTCTGGGTGGGGTTGAATAATGAAGGAAGAAAGGAGTACATGAAGGCATGGGTGCAAGCCAGACTGTCAAGTTAAAACTCACCGAGAATGCTCTCACGTTCCCATTTCTTTCCTTGCTGTAACAACCAGGAAGGTCAGAGGGAGCTTTGTTGCTGAACCAGAACCACATCTGGGCCCTTAGAGTTTGCTTATTTGTTTCTCCCTCTTTTCTCTGTTATTTACTTTTTTTCTAAAATTCTATAAACCTCTAAAACTTGTGTTTTCTTTTTGCTGACTTTTCCCAGTCTTTTGGGGAAAACTTAAGGGTATAAGAAGAATGTAAATCAAGGCCCTCAGTCATACTTTGTTGCTAGGGAACTCCTTCCAGTCATGACTAGTTTTATTGCCCTTCTACCTCACAGACTGTGTTACCGTGGCCCAGTGGGTGCATGGGAGGCTGGGGGCGTGGGGAGGATGAATGAATAACTGGCCTTCACACTCCCATTTGACGTACGGATAAAGCAGTACGGATAAAGCAGACGGGAGTGAGGAAGCCAGATCATTCATTTGTTCGCTCGATAAACATTTACTGGATATCCACCAAGCTGTTTTCTGAAGGCCGGTATATCAATCAGGAGAACTCACCAACTTGATTTTCTGAGTCCGTTGATCTGAGATTTTGAGATCTCATGAGTGCGGGCTGGGCAGGAGCAAGATAAATCAACAACAAGGACTAGCCAGAGATGTGTGTGTGTGATGGGAGGCACACTGGAGGTGAAAATACCTGTACAAATTGAGGGTGATGCTGGTGAAAGTTTATTCTCTCACAAAAGACTAGAAATCAGATTGGAAAAGACCATTGAAGGAAACCTAAGATGCGTGCATGGGAGTAACGAGGGTGGGGAGGGGAGTGTTGCATTAGGGTTGAGCTGGTACCTTCTTGTGCGGTGAAAGGATATGGAGTTTGGTTAACATTAGAAACTATCTTTGTTTCCCAGATTTATCCCTTTCAAGGTGTGTAGTCTTGGGGAAAAGATTTCACCCTGGTGACACTCATGTTTCACTTGGAAAGTGGAAATAGTAATTCTGTGACACTGAAGATTATTTTAGCAACAGAGAGCTCGCTGTCTGCACATGGTAGATGGTTCGGAAATGTTGGTGGAAGCTCCATGGCTTCTGAGGGCTTGGAGTCTTCCTCAGAACATATAGAAGGGGCAGAATGGGCAGATTTTTCCAGAAGACCATAGAGTCCAGGCTTTTAAGCTCCCTGTGACTGAGAGCCACATTCTCCTGGCCCTAATGGGGGTCACTTCTGGAAACTCCATGACCTTCAGCTCTGTTCCGAAGACAGAGAAGTGGACTCCTGACATGTGGGTGTGCATCATGCCGTAAACCTGAGGTCCACTCTTATGAGACTTTGACTTCTTTTTCTAATCAACTTCTCTCTGGACTTTCAAAGCCAAAAAAAAAAAAAAGGAGAAAATTCAAACAGACGTGCTAGAAGAGATGTCACAACAGACATCTCAGACATCCAGAACACCATTAAGAAATCATTATGAATGTATGTATGCTAGTCAGTTGATAAATCTAAAGCCATGAACAAATTCTTTTCTTTTCTTTTCTTTTTTTTTTTTTAATTTGAGACTTTGAATTCTTCACTTGATCTTAGCCAAAAGGCCGAGAAGCAGATGAGACTTTGAATTCTTAAGCATCAAAACTGTCAAGAAACCACTTGTCCTTCTAGCAATCTACATTTGAAGAAGCTAATACTTTATCACCTCCCCCTTCTATACACAGCTTTGCCTTCCAAGGTTTCAGTTACCGGTAGCTAAGGGGTCAACCATAGTCTGAAAGTATTATGTATAATATTTTGAGAAAGAGAGCTATTTTATTATAGTAAATTATTATAACTGTCCTATTATTAGTTATTGTTGCTAATCACTTACTGTGTCTAATTTGTAAATTAGAGTCTATCATCATTATGGATGTATAGGAAAAAGCATGGTATTTGTAGGGCTCCATAGTCTCCTTTTCAGGCATCTACTGGGGGTGCTGGAATGCATCTGCAATGGATAAGAGGGAACTACTGTGTTTTATCACCTCATGCAGGGGTGAACAAAAAGGAGAGAATGAATCTCCTTTAATAACAAAGAAATGAAGAGAATGTGCCTTGCTGGTCTGTCCCAGAATTGTACTGATCTGTATGTGTGAACTCTTAATACCTAAACTTTCAACTGTAAGCCTGTCCCTTCCTGTATGGACTTTCAGGGTTTCTGAATTGAACTAGATTCATTGTATAAACCCCAGGTGGGATGCCATGCAGATTGAAAGGGAATTCCACTTATTGTCTTTATTTCCTAAGCAGTTCGTGAATTTGGTTCAGTGAATTTGCAGGATACCCCCTTTACTTGTTCTTCAACTAACCTGTGACGTCTCCAGGAATCTGCTAGTGAGAACTTCTGCTCCACTGCACTCTGCTGCCATGACAGTTTAACTCTAAAACATTGGCAGCTTCCTTTACATGGTGCTCTGCCCCACTGAGTGGACCCTGAGTGCTTGGGAGGGTGACCGATGACCCCTTCATCTTTGTTTCCTAGCCTGGTGCCGAGTGGACAGGCAGGGGGGATTATAGTATGTACTCAAGTGCTCAGAGTGCTCCAGTCAATAACTGTGCTCGATAAATGCTTGGTGGATGTGTGGGTGGTTGGATGGATGGATGGGTGGGTGGGTGGGTGGATGGATGGATGGATGAATGGATGGATGGATGGATGGGTGGGTGGGTGGGTGGATGGATGGATGGATGAATGGATGGATGGATGGATGGGTGGGTGGGTGGGTGGATGGATGGATGGATGAATGGATGGATGGATGGATGGGTGGGTGGGTGGGTTGATGGATGGATGGATGAATGGATGGATGGATGGATGGGTGGGTGGGTGGGTGGATGGATGGATGGGTGGGTGGGTGGATGGATGGATGGATGGGTGGGTAGATGGGTGGATGGATGGATGGGTGGGTGGATGGGTGGGTGGATGGATGGATGGGTGGGTGGATGGACAGACAGACGGATGGATGAATGGTGAATCATAGACATAAAGTCTTCTTATATGTCTGTCAAGACCCCTCTTTTCCTAAGCAATAGAGATCCATGATGGGAACTAACTCATGCCCTTTCTTCTCATTATGTTTTTTCTTCCATGGTCAGTCAATGCTTGCAAACTCTCTTTGTCACCAGCCCCTCGGTTTCAAGCATGCTGGCTTCCTTTGCCCTTTGGTGAAAGAGATTGCAAGGCGCAGAGTTGAAATATGGGTTGATGAAATAGTGATGACCTTCCCTTGCTGTGTTTCTCACATAGTGTTTATATTAATGGGCTGTTTCTAGCTGACCTTTTTCAGTGACTGCTTCCTGAATGAGAAGGCAAGCTCATACCCATGTGTGCTCCTCCATTCTTCCCCCATCTTGCTTACCAGTGGCTCATAAAAGGGAGGATCTCAAGGCCCCAGTTTTTAATCCCTTTAAGCGGACTGTTACTTTTGCTAAACTACAGAAAGCTTAAAAAAACATAATTATTAGAATTGGACTCTCTTAACAGACTGTGTGCTTTTCAAAGTCTTTCATGGGAATTCTAGTGCTGAAAGCTGCTCTGTGGAGGTGTCAGTTGTTCGAGTCCCCATCTGAACTCACCATCACCAAGTACAGTGCTTTCTGTCCACATGTATTAGTAGCCTGCCTCTTTTTGTGCTCATTTTTGGTTGACAGCCAGTGTAAGTAAGTTTGTATTTATGAAACAGATAATCTCTGCATTTTCGCTGCGGGATAGAAGCCAATCCCAATTGTGAGGACTCTGAAAGGAATCATGTCTGTCTATGGTCTTCAAAGGGCTGCTTGCCATCAAGAAGGCCAGTCAAACAGACAAACAGTGGTATGTGCAAGGCATAGTGGGGCTGAGGGTGGTGCCTGATTCTACCTAGGTGAGAAATGGGGTCGAAGAGAGCCTTTAAGAAAAGGTTAGGATTGAGCTGAACCTACCGGGGAAGTGGCAATTCCCCCAGCAGGCATGGTAAAGGCCCAGCGGAGCAGACACCTTGGTGGGTTCGGGGAAGTACAAATGGCTGGAAAACAAGCTGTGTTGATCTCCAAACAGCCCAGCTTAATATTAGCCCTGCAAACAGTGCACGATGGGAGGAGAGGTGTGGGCAAAAATAAATTAAGGTCAGGTCACTTAGAGTCTTGAATACCAGAGTAAAGTTCTAAAGTTGTGGGTGGGTGGGTGAGTATGTGGATATGTGTGTGGGTGTGTGTGGGTGTGATGGGAGCGTGGACAAATCGCTTGGAGAATTTTTCCACCAATCCTGGCCAGTCCATCCTGCCCCCCCCCCCCCCCCCCCCCCCNGTGATGGGAGCGTGGACAAATCGCTTGGAGAATTTTTCCACCAATCCTGGCCAGTCCATCCTGCCCCCCCCCCCCCCCCCAATTTACTATTTCTCTCCTTGGATCTCCCTGCTGGATGCCATCTTGTTTAGTTTAGCCCACTCCTTGTTATTTTAACCTAAGCCCAGGTAATCAAGGCCAAGATTTTAATTATCTCCAGGACCAGGCAGTACCGGCTGGTGGTTATTTTTCAAAGGCCCCTGGTTTCTGGAGACAGAGGAGAGAAACCAATGGGATTTGTGTCTAGGAGAGTTTCCAGTCTCTGTGCTTTCAGCCTGGCCTCTCTGGAGCACTTTACAGCAGGTTTTGCAAAGCTTTGGTTGACAATCAACTATGGATTCCTCCCTAATTGACTTGGCCAGGTTTAATCTGTTATTGGTGAGGCCAAGCTGGCTTCCATTATGCAGCGTGCTGAGGATTTCCGGGCCCGCTCTTCTCATGGAGGCTGGCTGTTTTTAGAAGCCAACCTTGGTGTTGGTGAAAGCCAGTATCGCTGTGTCCTCTGAAGTGAACCCAGAGAACACCCATCCAATACCGCATTTTGATCGTTGCCTAAAAGGAAAAATGCTTGGATTTGGTATTTGTATACTAGAGGGTTGGAGTTTTGCTTTCCCCTCTCCAGATAAAATAAAGCTTCCTATTTGTTTCTGCCTGATTGGGTTGTTTCTGAGAAATGTGCCAGACACCCAGTCCACACCACAGCAATGGTGTGTCTGTGCACACTGGCTGGTCTGGGCCCAGGGTACTCCACAGAAATGTTAGAGGCGGGACGGACATCCTGTCACTGCAAGCCCAGCACCACTGGCCTTGGCTGAGCACATGCTTTTGAGGTTGTCCAGGGCTGAGCACAAAGACATACACTGCAAGGATGCAGTGGGTGGGTGTCATTCGTGGGCACTCTTAGGGAGTCATCTCCGGGAGCTAAATTGTGTGGAGAAAAAAGAGCCTGATTGGAGAGTCTGTGAAGGTAAGACACAAGCCCAGGGCAACCACAGCACAGTTTGTCTCTGTCTCTGGAGCTTACATGAAAGAAAGCAACATTACAAAGTAGAGAACAGAGTTTTCCCTGTAGTTCTGGAAAGACAGTGGGTTACTGAGCACCATTTGCACAGGTGTGCTGCAGGCACAACCCAAAGAGGTAACACATCCAAATCCCTCAAAAGTCACCTGCCCCATTTCCTACCAATCAGTCTCCTGGCTGAGCCCTCATGGGGTTGGGAGAGTTAGTGCAGTTCTGGGGGAGGGAGTTCCTCTGAGAAGAGCATTTGGCCTGCAGAACTGAACTCATTTGGATCAAGAGCCCAACTCGGGACCCCGTGCACCCACACATAAAGAATGCTTATATGGGCACTTAAATACAGGCATGCATTTTACAGGTTTTTAAAACCAGTCTAACATCTGTTTTGCTTTCCTTGTTAATTCTATCCCTGACAGCTCCTCTGCCCTCACCCCATCCCTGACTCTAAAGTGAATTCTTTAGCAGTCTCATTTAAAAGATGTGATAGACCCTTCATTTTGACCTGGCTCCCAGAGTTTGTTCTAGATTTCTCCTTCCTACTCCCCACCCCAGGCCCCTCAGTGCAGCCAGCTAGCCAGACTGTCATTCCAAGGCTCCAACCTTGATACGTTGGTGCCTGCCGCCACTGGCACCTGCCGGTCTCTGAGGTCCTGCCAAGCATCCGCTGGGCATCAGGAACATATCAGCAAGAGCAGCGACCCACAGCTGTGGGCCTGGGCTGACCGCCAAGTCAAAAGTGGTTGTGCTGGTTAAAGGTCCACTCAGGTTCTGTTTGCTTTTTGTTTTTGTTTTTGCAGCTTTCATTGTCTTTAGGCTTATTCTTCAGTAAAAATTTATTTTTCAATCACAAATATTTTTCTTTTTTTCTGTTTGGATCCTGGTGTTTCATTTCTTTTTTTTTTTTAAAGATTATTTATTTTTATTCATATCTTATTTGAATATCATAGACTCTTGCAGCTTGTTCAAGAGATGAAGAATTACAGCAACTCAGCAAAAAAACACCAGAGGGAATTTAAACCAATCTCTTCAACTTGTCGAGGAGGGTGCTAATCCCACTGAAACAAAGAGCATGGCCCAGGGACATGGGCTGGTGAGAAACAGGCCAGGGTGAGCCAGGTCTTCCTGGCTCACTGTTCCACCTTCAATCCGTGCCCTAGAGCGCAGAAGTGCACCTCCCACAGTGCTGTCACCTTTACTGTTGATGTTTATTCTTGTAAAAGTAAACTTATGCCTCATGGGTGACATTTTTGAACAACCAGGGAATGACAGACATTGAAGTAATTGATCTATACAATCATTTATCTTATGATGCTTGTTTGTGGGTATTATTATCATTCGCAGTTTACAATCAGAGTAAACTAAGACACAGAGAAGTTAAATAACTTGCCCTGTGTCTGTGGGGAAATCCTATTTCACTGTGACTTTCTGGGGCCAGGGCTGGGTGGCATCAAGTAGTGCATACAGACCCTCTGGATTGGATGGGGCTCTGCCTTCCTAGTTGGGGGCGAAGGAACAAGCCTGTGAATCACAGCGCCACACAGTGGTGACTGAAGGAGGCGCGGCCAGAGATTGGGGGGAGGCTGGAGCCGGGAGGCGGGGGGAGGCTTCTCCTGGGGGTGTGTGAAGTTCGCTCACTGGAGAATGAGTAGGAGTGTTTGTGCACAAATGACAACAAGGAAGGACCTCATGCATTCAGGACAAGATCAGCAGGGGCAGAAGCTTGATGGCGTAGGGGAGATATTGGGACATGGGGCAGAGAGGCAGGTAGGGAGCAGCTGTAGAGTCCCTGTCTCCTGGATGAGGAATCTGAGTTATATCCAGTAAGCAGAGGGGAGCTGACAGATAGTTGTGTGAGTAGATAAGCTATGGGACCAGATGGCCGGGCTCTGGGGTGAATAGACCAGAGAGGCTTGGGGATGCTGATTGACAAGATGGTCAGCTGAGGCTGCAGTTGCCCAGGTGGAGTTGAGAGGGCCTGGGCTCTGTACAGCTATTCAGTGCGCACAGACTGGCCCCATTGCCTTGGCCCATACTGCTTCCATACTGGAATGTTCTTTTTGGTCCATTCTTCTTGGGAGGAAGCTTAGGTGTCCGTGTGGAGACTTTCCTTATGCCCCACTCCAGACAGGTTTGAGCTCCTCCTCTTTGGGTATCCACAGTTTCTGATAAGTTCTTTTGCCTCCGATAAACATCAAACCTTGTTGCACGCTTTCCCCTCTACACTAGTTCCTGGGAGGCAGGACCGGACCTCTGCCTCCTTAAATACTTACACGGTGCCTTACATCTAGTGAGCTCTCAGTAAGCTGTGACTGTGGAAAGGAGAGTCATATTTGGGAAATGTTTTTTTTTTTTAAGTTTTAAATTGTCAAGGGTGGCAAACTATGGCCCGTGGGTCAAATCACATTTACTCTCTTTACTGCTTTTATAAATAAACTTTTATTGGAATACAGCCAAGCCTTCTTGTCATCACTTTGCTGTAGCTGCTTTTTCTCCACCAGGACAGCATCAAGCCCTGTGGCCTACAAGTACAACCATGTCCGCTCCTGGCTCTGAGAAAGTTTGCCCACCTTTGTGTCCAATAGCCAGGATTAGTGATTAGAGTTCAAGGTGACTTAAGAGTACAGGCCTCTTTCCTTATAGATTCGGCCTGTGCCTGATACACAGCTTTCTCCCAGGGCTACTGAGAAAGAAACTCCCATCCCTGAGGGAGAGATCTTGTGGAAAAGAGACCCCGCTAAGGCACGACCAGGAGTGAGGGCAAGTTTATCTTGCCTCTCCCTGCTGGAGCCTCTCACGGTCTCTCTTCTCTGTCCTAGTCATCCAGTTTGGCTTTGTCACCCTATTTGTGGCCTCTTTTCCTCTGGCCCCTGTGTTCGCCCTGCTCAACAATGTCATCGAGGTGAGGCTGGATGCAAAGAAGTTTGTGACGGAACTGAGACGGCCGGATGCTGTGAGAACCAAAGACATCGGTATGGGCCCCGCTGAGTACCAACACACCCTCTGCACCCTCCCCTCTGGCTGCCCTGGCCCCTGCCACCCTCATGTGATGTCAGGAGTTAAGTAAGAGGGCTGGGAAGCAGGCCCTCCCCTCTTCACCCCTTTGAGCTACCCATCTGCATCTCCTCAGGGGCTGGGAGGCCTGGGGAGCCCCATTTTCCACCGCCAGTTGGCTCCCTGGCTTCTAGACAGGGGGGTTCCTAAGCCTTTCCAGACAAGCCCGTTCCTGGGAGCCCCCGGGTAACTTTGCCTGCAATCGTCACCCTGAGTCAGACACCCCTCTCTCTGTCTTACAGGGATTTGGTTTGACATCCTCTCAGGAATTGGCAAGTTCTCCGTTATCATCAACGTAAGTGCTTCTGTTCATCACACCCCGGCGCTGTGGGAGGGGCTGTCTAGAGGAGCGGAGGCCTTCAAAGAGAGAAACTGGCCCTTGTGCCTCCCGGCCTTTTCCATCTGGGCCTTTATTTGAGACAGCCCCCTGGTAAATCACACACACATGCCTCTCAGTTCAGCGTTCTGTCACCAGAGCTGGGCCTCTTCACTGCTAATTTCACTAGGAGAAAGAAAGGTAATTATCCACCAGGATGCATACCTGGGCCTTAAGAATCAAAATCAGATCTTTTCTCAGAGCCAAGAATAATGAGGAAGGAATTCCATGTATCTACCCATCTCTTTCCTCGCTTTCTCGACTCCCGTGCTAACAATACTTGGCGCCTTGCCCGTGCTGTAATTCCTAATTACCGTTTCTCTAAGTTGTCAATGCGAAGTCTTAATTATGCCTTGGACTCTGGCACTGTGTAGGTTAAGATAGGACATGGAAGAAGGGGAGTCCCACCTTCTGTGACCTCCTTAAGTGCCTTGCCAGACATGTCCACATTTCAGAGGAAATCCTGCCGGGCCCACGCCAGCAGCAGTTCTGGCTTCTACATTCCGTATGGAGGGTGGCCAGGTGGGGCCTCCTCGTCCACATCCCCAGAAAAGCCAGCCGGCTTGGGGTCCACCCAGAAAGCCCATTTTCCCTGGGGAGATCTGGTTCCCTATTTAGAACATGTGTGACAGTGAGAAGAGGGGCAGAGAGGACCAGCCCACTGCATTTTTGAGTGTTTGATTAGGAGGCACACATCTTGAGGCTGAGAAATAGAGCACAGTTTGGAAAACAGATCAGGAGCTACTTCGGAGTTGTGTCTACTGGAAAAGAGACCTCGAGTGCTAAGCACTTTGGCCCCGCGTGCTGAGCACTTTCCACCAATGCAACGGAATGACAGGAAGTTTTATTTCCCTAGGCTATCTCAGACTCACCTATAAAAATGGGTGAGAATAATAGCAGTATCCACCTCACAGGATCCTCCTAGAAATTAGGTGGGATGATGAAAGGACCTGTAGCAAGCACTCAGAAACGTGTAGCTTTGATTATGGTTAGTGTGTTACTCATTGTCCAATATGGTTAAGGCCTTCCACACTCATGTATACATTTAGAAAACAATACCCAAGCCAACCTTTTAAAAAGGAATTGAATTATGGGTGCAGAATACAGTGTAAACAGCTGCCAAAAAGATTTAAGATTTTCTTTGCAGAAAGTACCTCCACATTCAAACATGCAATCATTCATTTGTCATTTGGTCGGCTCCATGGACATTTATAGAGTGCTTAAATAGGCCAGATGCTGGCCGGGCACAGTGATTCCATCTGGCAGGACCTGCTCCTTCCCATTGCTGTCACTTCTCCGAAGTAAAATGGAGGAAAGAACAGCCTCCATTATAGGATGTGGCAGAAAGTGTCAAAAGATGACGGTCAGATTAGAACCGTGGACCTGTGTCCTTGGTTTTTCTGCCTTCCTGACACGGTCACTCTGTGTCTTTGCCCATTGCCCTTAAGTGGTATTCTCATCTTAGTGGTAATTTCTCAAAAAAATCTTGTGGCTTGATGTTGTGACTTGGACAACATCGTCGGCAATTCAGATACCACAGAAGCGATTTAATCCTCCCAGCACAAATGGCCCATGCAGGCTTAGCATCTCTGCCCCACAGGGTGTCTTTTACTCTCCCAGCAGCCACACATGGTGGATTCCCCTACACGTGTCACGGGTGGACGCGCAGGCGTGTGAGTTGTATAAGCTCAGGGAGGAAGACGTCTGTGTCAGTCAGCAGTACCTCTGGGTGGGGAGGCCAAGGGGGACAACCTCTCAGCAAGATGGAGTCCGTGTCACCTCGCGCCTCCTCTAATGCACGTGGCTTTGTCCCTCAGGCTTTTGTCATTGCGGTCACCTCTGACTTCATCCCCCGTCTGGTATACCAGTACTCCTACAGCAACAACGGGACCCTTCACGGCTTTGTCAACCACACCCTTTCCTTTTTCAACGTCAGCCAGCTGAAGGAGGGAACACAGCCTGAAAACTCACAGTTTGACCAGGAGGTTCAGTTCTGCAGGTAAAGTAATCTGAAGGAGGAGAGAAGTGGAGGACCAGAAGCAATAGATCCATGTAATTATCTGGATGATCTAAAATTATATCATTCTCCTCTCCCTCTTTCTCCTACCTCTCCTCATCACTAGACATCATTTTGATGAATTAACAATATTATTGAATGCCTATAGAACAGTGAGTATATAGCCTTTTCTTTCCCATCAAGGAGTTTTAAAATAGTTTGGTTGGAAAGATAAGCAGATGAGACAGGACAAAGCAGATTATTCAGTGATTATATTTAGTACCAACTGAGCATTGCGGGGAGTCAGAGATGAGCAGAAGCTAGGCTTCCTAGAGGGGCTCTGAGGAGTTGTAGGACACACATACAGAGCATTCTAGATGGGGAGTTAGCATGGGCAAAGTCATGGGAGTGGGAGGAAGTTAAGGTGTCATATAAACACTTAGGAGCTAGGCAAAATAGAAAAAAGAGAGTTCTTGGTAGATGATAATTAGGAATAATACAAGGAACACAATATATGTAGAAATTCTTGGGATAGTATAAGCCAACACTATTGAATTTGAGCAGGTAGGCTGAAATAGACAATGAGGAAATCTAATATCTTAGGAATTTTAATGTCATACAGTAGGAAGATACTCATTTTTTTGGTGTCAGGGAACGATAGGATTTAATTTGGAAGGTTGATCTAACCTCAAAGGAAGATTGATTAGAATTGGGGAAACTGAGTAAGGGTTCAGACATTGGGCCATGATGGGCACAAACCAGGGTGGGGAGAAAATTAAGAAGAGAGAAAATGAGCTACTTTAAATAATATGTTTCAGAGTTGGGGACAAGAGACATGAGAGTTGAAGAGATCGCCCAACTTTGGCCTGAAGTCAGAGGACTAGGAGTTGTGATTCCATTGGTATACTGGTGAGATGCTGGCAGAATTTCATGGTTCATATGATGAATTTAAATTCAATCTTTTTCCATTTTAAATGATGGTAGGAAATCCAAGGAGTTGTTTCCACCTAACTCCTAGACTCACTAAGCTGGAATGCCAGAGAGGTCCAAGCTAGAGACATGATTGAAAACCATCAGGACAAGGGTCTTTGAAGTCAATGAACAGAGAATTCTACACTATTTACCCAAGAAGGACAAAGGCAGAGCAGAGGGGAATACATTCTTTAACCTTTGTGTGCCTCGTTAAATAATTGGTCCCATAAAGGACTTGATCAAAGATCACACCTCACATATTTAATAAACAGAACAATTGCTGTTACAGTAACCATAGTCTAGGAGAGGGCATTACTAGGAAAATGTGACTTTGCCTGGACCATCTCCAAAAGTGTCTGATATAAAAGCTCCATCAAGGAAGCAGTTGTGTTTGTAGCATGGAAGCCTTGGGCATGTCTGTCTTCCTTCTCAACCCAGGAAACCCTGGCACCAAGCCATGGTGAGATGGTTTCTTAGTTCAGATGCACAGTCTGTGTACACAAAAGAGAGAAAAGTAATTGGAGTCCCCAGCGCATGAAACAACTGTACTCTTTTGTCATTTGAATACAAGGGTCTTCTGATCCCAGGAGGAATATCTTAGGACTCAACTCTAGCCAGCCAACCAGGAACAGAATCAAAATCAAAGACCAGATCCAAGAGTAGATGAGTAAATTTGCTCATAGATATCAACCCACATCAACCTACATGTGTCCAATGTTTTCACATCAGGGTCAAAAAGTGATTTTTGATCGAAAGTCATATGCAGGCAGATGTAGTCCTGTACTCTGCACAGTGCAGGGGCCAATCCTTCATATGGTTGACCTGCTGGACTGTCCCCGTGGTGCTGGATGTTGGTCTGCAAGTTCAAAAGACATAGTTCCACCATACAGAAGGGTAAGGCCTTTTCTGGTGCTATCTATATCTTCTCCAGCAAGGTCCATGAAATCAGTCAGCAAATGGGTACTGCAAACTAAGAATTATAATTAAAATCTTTATAACCAGAAGGTGTCCTAGAAATCAGCTTGCTGAAACTGTTCATTCTACATAAAAAGAAATTGAGGCTTGGGAAGTCGAAGAGTGCTCTAAGATCACAGACATTGCTAGTGCAAATTGTAGACCTCTACCTCCTGTGCAGTGTGGACCAAGGCAAGCGTGACAGCATCTGTTTATTTAGTTAGCCTAGAAGCACGTGTCTGTACAGAGAACCAAAGGTTTTGACCTTGACCTTGACAATCAGATCTTCCAACAATACATGTAAACATTGGCTATGCTTCCTGGATATATCAGGGATTTAAACTGGACTAAATGAAAAGGGACCTTCATGCCCCCCCTATACTGAAAGTTGAGGTTTGGCTTAATTTTCGACTAGGGCCTATTTTCTCAAGTCTGCTACAACTAAATCTTCCCATCTCCCAATTCTACACCAGTGTTGACTATAGTCTCAAGCTACAGGTGCCACTATCCTGATCTGCAGCAAGTGATCTTGGAGTAGGAGGTAGTTCCCTAGCAGGAAGTAAAGATGAACGGGCACCACTCAGCCAAAACAACAGATAGGATTTCAAGTATCACCAATATCCACGGTTGAGATGGTGCTTTCTTGTGTCTGCTTTCAGAGTCACTAGATTTTCCAGCCAGCTGCAAAGGCCCAGTGAACATTTCACTGTTTGCATGCACATAGACAGGGCCATGGCTCACCTGTGGCCCTTAAAAAAATTCTGCCACTACATGGCAGAATTATCATTGGGCACATGCTGTATTTAAGTCAAGAAAATATATTGATAGGAGATGAATCATCCCAGGATTAAGCCAATAAGGTTTGGGAACATCCATTATTTTTCCCTTACTTAGTACCAGGGAGGCTTACAGGTTCTTTGTGCAACTATTTTTGAGACATTACCATAGAGCTGACATTGGTGATAGAATAAGAACCAACCACAGTGTACCCCTTAAAGAGTCTACATGTAGAAGATGAATAAGTAAAATTGCAATTAAAATGTAGCTTTAATAATTTATAATAGGAAACAAACTCCAACGGCCCCAAGGAAGGAGGCCATGCGCCTCATGAGACTTGTGTGTGTAGGGAAAGCTTCAAGGAAGGTGGAACATGAAGAATGAACAAAGTGGCCAGAGAGAGAATCTTATTGAAATGCCTCATTCACGTGACCTGGTTGGGGTGTGGAGGGGGAGGAGGGGAGGATCAAGAGGTGAAGAAGAACAAGCCGTCTTCAGTGGGCTCGCCCACACCCACGGGTGCAGTGCAGAGCTGCGGTCCAGTGGTTTAGACTGTGGTCTAGCTTAGCGGTACAGCCCAGAGCTGCAGTGAGGGGTTACCGTGCTCTGGGCTGCTGGTCTAGAGGTATGTTTCAGCGATGAGAGGTGAGACCGAGAAGAGATTATTGATTGTGTTGGGTGCATGAAGTCTGTCTTGGAGTGAGGGGGAACTGCTGAGGGGTTTAAGGGGAAAGGGATGTGGTCAGTTTTTCACTGCTGATGTCTCTGGATGCCCTGTGCAGATTGGAGGCGTAGGGGTTAAGCACCGCACTATGAAGCAAACCACAGCCACTGTAGCACGAGTTCAGTCCCCATGGGGAGGGGACCCACTTGGCACAGCAGACCTCTCCTGCCTCCCCCGCTGCTCCCCTCAGCAGTGTATTTCAGTTGATCTGCCTGTTCTGCTCCCCACTCTGTCTGGGGAATCCTCTTCCCATACCTGTATCCCAGTTCTTGTATGCTTAAATAAATCTTTTAAAAATATATACAAAATAAAATAAAGAGATGCCCTACAAGTAGGCATATGGGCCTATCATTTAGCTGTGACATATTTAAATGTCACCCAGAAGTGCACTTAGGGGGATGCTTTTTCTCAGTGGTTAAAAGCCATCAATAGAAAGCTTTGCCTCGCGGACCCCACCGCTCACTCTGGATACCCTGACTGGGCCACCAAAGTCTCTAGAGATTTGGGACGTGAGGAATAACCTAGTGTACTCCCAGGCTAGAATTTGGCAGTGTCTGTAAGGACTAGAAATCAAAGAAGGAGGGGAAAAAGAGGAGAAGGAGAGAAAAGGAGGGAAAGGGAGGGAGGGAGGGAGAAAGAGAGAGAGAGACAGAGAGACTGACTATATCAAATCCCAGTTTTTAAAATTACTTCTTTGGTGGGAAATCAAGTCTGCCCTGGTTTTCTGGCAAATAGTGTTGGGAACTAGATGACCCTTCTTATTCTTAGCTTTCAGTGACCTCTGGAGATAAATGTGGTCAAATCAAACCGAGGTCTCGGGCTCCAGCCGGCCTCGCCAGGGATGGAGGTATCTTAAAAATAGCAGCAGAAGTTAGGACAAGTCTCCACTGCCATTTGAAATGCATTCCCAGCATTTTTGAAGCAACATTTGCCTCGGCCAGCTCTTTGCTCGGTGACGTCAGTCTGCAGGCGTGACTAGTGACTGCTGGACAGGGCTGGGGCCACCACATCCTGGAGGTACATGCGGACTCTGGCTCCAGATCAGCTGTAAGGGAGCAGAGAGATCAGTGGTGCAGGGCCTGCGGGCCGAGCTGGGTAACTCACCTGTTCCCAGGCAACAGTGGATCTGTCTGGAGCTGTTGAGCATTGAGAAACTTCTTTGGGTGGCTCCTGCCAGGTTTTCCTAAGGTCCTAAGTTCTTTCACATCGCAAGGTCCTGGGCAAAGCCTTTGAAGAGACGAGCTCCCTTCCAGCCCATGGCTGTCTCTCAGGGGCTCCCCTTAAAACCAGAGGGAGAATCAGCTTTTCCAGGTGTTGCATTTCCTGATCTTTATCAACCACTGGATTAACATGGTTCTCATTCATTCCTAATTGCCTGTACCTTTTCCCCTTGCTAAAAGCCAATTTAGAGGCAGTTTTAAGTAACTCAGATGGTATGAAAATATTGTATATAATTATGTTCCATGTTAATATGACATTGATCTCCACTGGGACTATTAATTTTTTTTTTTTTTTTTTTTTTTTACATACCACTGTTTGGAGTTGAGAAAGACATTTAGTAATCTATTTGTAATGTAACCAAAACCTTATTTGAAAACCGTTCCTGACTGTTGTGGACCAATTCCAGGATGTTATTTAGACATCTTTTTTGCCCACCTGATTCTGTCCAATTCCAAGGATGTTATTTGGTTTTGGTTACATTACAAATATACTTTGGGTTAATGTTGATAATCTAGATAATCTAGAAATTTAGTTCATTCAATGTGACTTTTCAGTGTTAGAACAATCTAGATAAAATATTAATGTAATTTTAAAGCTAAAATAGAATGTTGACTTTTGAACCAATTCTTTGTATACTATAATTTAGCTTCCCAAACTTAGTATAAAAATGTATTTACATCAATGGAAAATTGTCATTAATTACACTCCTTTTTTGAAGTCATGTACCTTTTAATTATAAAGTAATTCTATATGCATAATACGTATGGGCACAAAAGGAAAAGAGACTCTTTTCAGCACCTGCCCTGGTCGTTCTCACAGTGATGGACGGAGTGAAGCCTGGGAGTTGCTCTGTCTTTCGCGGACATTTCTAGCCTTAAGGTTTTAACATTTTCTCTTTGATTGGTGTTTTTTAGTTACTCAAAAATAACTCAATAAGCCTTACTTCTTAGGAGGAAATATTTAAAACTATGAAATCTGAGGGATGGGAAGACATCCCATGTTCATGAATAGGGAGAATCAATATAATCAAAATGACTATCTTATATATAAATTTAACTCAATACCCCTCAAAATACCAACAATATTTTTCAAAAAATTGAACAAAAAATACTAAAATTATATGGAACCATGAAAGGTCTTGGCTAGAAAGAGCAATCTTGAGAAAAAAGGAGTGAAATGGAGGCATCACATTACCTGACTTTAAACAATAATGTAAAGCAGTAGTACTAAAACCAGTATGGTACTAGCATTAAAATAGACATGTGGGTCAATGGCATAGAATAAAATATCTACAAATAAATATACATACATATCAGTACTCAATTTGTGACGAAGCAGGCATACAGGAGAGTCTAATAGTTCTAGGAAAACTGGAATATTACATGTAAAAGAATAAAAGGTGGATCACTAACCTTATGCACAAAAATAAATTTCACATGGATTAAAGATTTAGATATGGAACCTGCAATAATAAAAACAGAGAAGAAAATAGATTTCGTGACATCAATGATAAAGGTGTTTTTGGAGATTCAGCTCAAATGGCAAGGGAAAAAATAAAAGCAAAAAGAGAATAATTAGGACAACCTCAAATTAAAAAGCTTTGGTACGATGAAAGAAAATATAAGTAGATTTAAAACACATCCTTGAATGGGAGAAAGTATTTGTACAATGCATTATCAGTATGGGGTTAGTATCTAATACAAACTAGACATTATAAACATGTGTATACATACACATATACATATACATACACATATTTATATAACATGTATACATTTCAGCAATAGAAAAGCAATCCAATTAAGAGGCAGCAGGTCTAGGTAGGCAGTTCACCAAAGGGGATATCTGAAGGCCAAGAGACATGAGAAAAGGTCTGCCATTGCTTTGTTTGAGAAATGCAGGTTAAAACCACAATTGAGAAATCATCTCACATCTGTGAGAATGGATTATATAAAAAAGATGCCCAACAAGAAGTGCTAGACAGGATGCAGAGAAAGAGGAACTTTGTTACACTGTTGGTGGGAAGTAAATTGGTACAGTTTACTATATGACCCAAGCATCCCACACAAAACCATAAACTTGAAAACAGTAAGGTCCACAGTGTTTATTGTAACACTATTTCAATAGTTAGGACATGGAAACAACTAAGCCCCCACTGGTAGAGGAGTGGATCAAGAAAATGTGGTATATCCACACAGTGGAATATTACTCAGCCATAAGGAAAGTGGCAAATTGTTGCCACTTATACAAATTGGAAGGCGTTCAAGGGAACTGTGTGTAGCAAAGCAACTCAGAATGACAAAAAATATCGGGCATTTGCAAAGTGGATGATTTGGTGTTTTACAGCAAAACACTTAACAGAAAGCTGTGGACAATCGTAAACAAAATGAGACTTCTGGGATTAAGAGGGGAGGAAGGGAGAAAGGGTCAAAAGGATGTCAGAGATCATGGAATATAAGGAAAAAATTTATGAAACTCTAACCTATATTTAAATATATACAGCCAACCACAGATGGCAGAGGTTCTCTAGAATCAAATTATTTTTCCAAAAACAAATTAAGTTTTCAAATTATTCATCAGTGGGTCATGAAATCACTTTAGTGGGTCATTATCAGCATTTTACAGAATAGGAAAGGACAGGGCAGGACAGGACAGAATAGGAAAATATCAGTGTATTATACACAGTAAGGATCATTATTGTTTGTGTAATACTGATATTTATTTCAGGGTCATATATGTACATGTGCATCAGTGTGAAATACAGTTCTTACTACTGTAGGATGCAGTTTTGTAAAAGTTAGCTTTGGAAAGAGGACTGTAAACAGATGTATAATTAAGTTGTGTACTGTTCTCTCGTGTGGCTGGTTTGCACTGAAGTTCCTAACAGAGCCAGACTTACCCTAGGAGTGTAGAGGTATTTTCAAGTGGAGTTTCTGGACATATCTCTGGTTAATCTTTCCCTAGATCCTTGATTAGATGGATGTGCCTGTTAGATTCAAAACATGTTTCGGACACTCAGGGAGGGCAAATCGACATTTCCAAAAGCTGTGGTGAGTTAGTAGCAGGGATGGGGCCAGAATTAGATTATTTATGGATTCTTTTCAGAATGGGAAAAAGAGGGGTGAGCAGTGGCTCTCATTCTGAGGTCACTGAACAGCTGTTCCTTCATAGATGGAGCTAGAAAACAAGAGAGACGGTCTTTGATTGTAGCAAGAGGGCTGGGGCCGGGCCTGGGGAAGGATTTCCCCGTAGTGAGGAGTGGGTGTATGTGTCTCACCCCTCCTCAGGAGGACTTGAAAAGAGCAGGACAGATTGATTCCCTTCTGCCCTGGGGTCCTTTGGGGGCAAGCAGGGGGTGGGGAGCCTAGGATTTTCCCATCCCGTGATGTCCTTGCTAGCTTAGCCACGCTCTCCCTCGTGCCCATTAGCAAGCGTAATCTGGCGCTGGCCGTGTTTCTGTCCTTAGCCCCGGATGGAGAGGATGAATCCCGTGGCGTTTGCTGGGTTGCAGTTAGCTTTGCTTTTCATCCGGATGTCAAACCAAGCCTGCAACAGCTGTAATCAGCTGTTGGAAGAGGGGGAGCTAGCGGGGGGCAGCGCCTGGCGACTTGCCCAGCCCTCCAGCCCTCGTCGAATGCTTAGCGTCCACCACTCAGTCTGTCTCTTTCTGTAGCTGACTCTGTTGCTGCATCTTCTCTCTTTTTGTGTGTGCTTCTTTTTGTCTTCTCTCTTTTCTCCCGTCATCTCTCCTGGGGCCACTGGAAGCCATCTTGCTTGAACATGATTTTCAGTTTCACTCAGGCAGGGGACAAAGAGCACCCGTTTCTGGATGCCCCACCCAGACTCCAGCTGGGTGTGCCCTGGGACCACAGGGGCAGAGCTGAGTTCAGCCAGTCATAGAGTCTCACCTCCCTGCACCTCTGGCTGGCCATGAGACTCTGGCTAAGTAATTGGACCTCTCGGAACCTCAGTTTCTTCCTGTGTTATGTGGGTAAACAGTGTCTAACTGAGGATATTACTTATCAAGATCAGATGAGAAAACTTCCAGGACAGCTCCTTGCTCAGGGTACCGACCAGCCATGACTGTTAACACCCACACATCGACACCCCACACCAGTTCACTCCACCTTCAGCTCGGTCATCATCCGCCCTCCCCTGGGGCAAGCATGTGGCAGTTCAGGGAGGTGGCCCCTGACAGCCAGCTGGGGACAAAGCCAGGATTACCTGTGGGCTGCAAAGAACTGTACGAGGTGCCTGGGGGATCTCTTTTCCCTTCTCAGTGCCCACAGGCTGCTGGAAGCAAAGATGGGCTCAGCGCTCTGGGCTCCTCTGAAATGAGAATCCAGACAGCAGAGGAATGTTGGGGACATTGGAGAGAATAAGTAGGAAAAAACCATCAAGACTGACTTTGTCTTTGGGGAGCCTTGGTTCTTAGTCCGTGGGCTTTTGTCACTTGGGTCAGGATTCCTCCCCTCTGCCTCCTGCTTGCAAGTCTAAGAGCAAAGGGCTGGCCTTGGAGGTTTCACCCAGAAAGGTACCCTCCTCACACCACCTCCTCCCAGTCCTAACAGCACGTTTCTCTTTGGGCAGGTTTAAGGATTACCGAGAGCCACCGTGGGCTCCAAATCCATACGAGTTCTCCAAGCAGTACTGGTCCGTTCTGTCTGCCCGCCTGGCCTTTGTTATAATCTTCCAGGTGAGTTGTTCAGATAAGGAATACTCGGCACAAATTCAGCTGAGGGATGAACCGCCAAGTCTCTTGCTTACCCGGATCGAGGTTCTCACAGCTCCGTGGGGCACGGGGCACTCAATGTGGCCGGCAGTAGCCAGGGCTCCCTTCCCTGGTGGGGTGGGATGCACAAACCGGGGGGCCCCTGTAATGGATGGACTTTGCAGAAAGAGAATAAAACACAGAGTAAGGTTACAAGACAGATGTGGAGTAAGTGGCAGGGTAGAGATAAATTCCTATTTAAGCTGCAACAAGAAAGGAAGGCGGAAGAGCCGTGGAAACCAGAATCTCAGCCCTGGTGCAGACACACGGCCCCACCTGGTTTCTGCAGCCTGGGCAGGGCTCGGGTTCTGCACCTTTCTTCTAGGCTTTCGCTCCCTCTTTTGTTAGCTGGAGCGAGCCCCTGAGACATCTGCTGGGAAGGGCTCTGGGGCCATCCAGCCTTGCTGAATGAATAGCACACCGGAGCTGTGATTCCTATCTCCCACAATAGCTGCGGCTCCAATTGCAGCCCAGATCTCTGAGCACCAGGCCCGAGTCCCCCCGGGGGTCCTGCCTGCCTTTCTAAGACTCCCTCAGGCTTTTGTACTCCCTGAAGGCAGATCCCTGGAGGGCTCTAAAGTATCTGGCCCCAGACCCCAACCCAGGAAGCGGAGAAGCCCTCAGCTAGACTTTCAGCTCCAGTAGACGCCATTCTTCCTCTGGAGAGATGGGACAAGAGATGTGAACTCCGGCTCAGCTGTCCATCCTCTGTTCCTCCTTGGGGTTTCCTCTCAGCACACGTCACATCCACTCACTATGTGGGGTTGTTGTGAAGAAGAGTAGGTTGTGATGAAGCCACTGGAGGATGCCTAAGGCCCCCAGAGCCTTTGCACCCAGCTGTAGGTTCCCAAATTCTTCCCCAGGCCCTGGAGCCCACAGGGGTCACGGTCTATTTGGGACGGGGTCCTGAGCCTGGAGGACAGCGGTGCTCTGAGAAGGTTTCTGGCCTCCGTCACTGTCCTCTGGGTCCCAGAAGGGAGAAGTCCTGTGAGCAGAGAGGATGTGGCAAATAGAGGACTGTGTGGGGAAGAGGGCAGCGTCCCCTGGCCCCTCCCCTCACTGCCTGACGTACTCCTCCTTGACACGGGAAATGCTCTCAGGAGAGGACGTCTTGTCCTACCTGTGTTTCCAGGGGAGGGATGTGCACCTGCAAGAAGGAAGCCAGTTACCAGTGTGTACAGGTGCTTGGGACAGATCAGGAGAGCTGGAGGCTGGAGCCCCCGGCAGGCCTGTGTGGCGTAGAGAGGCCCGCGTGGAATAGAGGCAGGAGAAGTGATGTGAGCAGACAGAGGGTTGGCTGAGGGCAGAATTGAGTGTGGAATCCAAAGTTCCAGCTCTGAAGTAGAGGACAGGGGTTCAGCTGGAAGGAAGAGAGGGACAGCCAGCCCAGTGAAAGCCCTGGAGAGCTCGGCGGGCATCGTGGCCACTTCCCAGAAGGCCCTGGAGCAGGGGACCTAGAGCCTTAGAGGACAAGAAGCAAGAATAGCCCTTTGATGGGCTGGAGGGGAGGAAGAATCAGTGGCTGGCTCGTTCCCAGCCCTCTGTGTGTGAGGTACTGACTCATTCGAGCCTCGCGCTCCTGCAGAGGTAGACTGTTACTGTTCCCCTTGCTACAAGGGGACACCGGGGGCTGTCAGGCTGTGGCTAAGATCAGCTGCTAGCAAGCAGCGGGGCCACGATCCCAGCACAGTTATAGGCTCTGTGCTCTGTTTGCGTCGCCGTTGTGGGGCTGCTCCCTCCAGGGGCAGAGGTGGATGGCGGTACCTTCTGGGCCTTGCCTCTGCTCCGAATCCCTCTCCCTCACTTTCTGCAGAACCTGGTGATGTTCCTGAGTGTCCTTGTGGACTGGATGATCCCAGACATCCCCACGGACATCAGCGACCAGATCAAGAAAGAGAAGAGCTTGTTGGTGGACTTCTTCCTGAAGGAGGAGCATGAGAAGCTCAAACTGGCGGATGAGCCAGCCCAGAGGAGCCAGGGAGGGGGACACGAGAGCAGGAGGAGCCGGGTGGCCAGCCCAGCACCCTCAGGCAGGAGCCAGCAGGGCAGCCTTGCCTCTGCTGGTTCTCAGCACACCAACGTGTGAGCCAGCCCGCCCCCTGCAGAGGGGCCAAGGTGGCAGCAGTGGGAGCATGAGCATGCGTATTGTGCAGCGCCTCTGCACGGGGCTGCCCGTCCCTCTGCCTAGATGTGGCCTGAGAGGGTCCTGAAAAGGGTGTGTGTGTGTGTGTGTGTGTGTTTGTAAAGAGTGACTGACTATGAGTGCAGGATGGAAGAGGTGATGCTGCTTTTCAGAAACTTCAAGCTTAAGTTTCTTTTAGGTCCTTTTAAGCTGTATCCTTTTGGAGGATTGGCCCCCATTTGAGTCACTGAAAGAATCAGGTCTCTCACCCCACAGGGCTCCCAGACACCATGAACCTTCCCTGTGTTCCTTTAAGTACTCTCCCATTTCACATGCCTACTGGCTGGCACTGAAACTCAGGGCCCTGTCTTACCATGTAAGTGCTCACCACCCCTTTTCCACCAGCCCCCTGAAGAAAACCCTCTGAGTCATTTGCAGCTGGGGCTGTAGCAGCCTCAGTGGATGCAAATTAAGTTAAAGGACTGATTGCTGGGGGCATGGACATGTTGATGAGTAGCAAAGGTCCAAACTTGGGCTTGTCACTAGTTCATGTGACAGGGATGCTTTGAGCTAAATGCAATTAACCATCATTTCATGCAGGTTCAGATTAAAAATAATAAAATAAGTGGAAACATCCTTTATAAAAACTCTTCTCCTTGTCTTTTGTTTTCTCTCTCTCTCCCTACTGATCTTTAATGAGCACCTACTTGGTGCCAGGCACTGTTCTCAAACTGGAGACAGAGATACAACAGAGTATGAGAGATGAAGTCCCCATCTTAGGAATCTTGTGTTCCACAGAGAGACAGATAATAAGCCACTAAGCATATAGTATTTTAAATAGTCATATGAGCTATGAAGAAACAAAGTGGGGCCAGGGAAACAGCAGGTGTGGGCCTTTTCGTATATGAACTAATGACGAGCCCAATGTGGTTTAAAGGTTGCATCTTGCAGTGCCAACATCATTCATTGGTATCAGCTTCCAAGAGCTTCATGGTGATAAAAACTTCAAATATTGTTGGAAACAAAGGCCAGTATCATTCACCTTTGCTTTTCACATACCTGAACCTCACCTGCTATACTTCAAGATCCCCTTCTTACAGCTGGTCCCAGTTCTTTACAGTCTGAGTCGAGTCCAACTCTGAATGAAAGCAGCAGGGCAGGCCAAACTCCAGAGGAGAAAGGACAGGAATTGCTCTGATGTTTCAGCATACCCCATAATGCAAGGGCCTGTGCAAATGTGACTGGTCATCAAAACAACTTCACCCTGGTTTCTTGTTTCATCCTGGACACGTGCACAATTGCACTAGCCAACCAGCTCTTCCTCTATAAAGTGGCCCTCTCTTTTATGGGACACCAGGACATAGATATAGCACTTCATCCTAGAAAATCATGTGCAAGGTCATTTATGCAAAGCTAATCCTACAAAATCCTAATAAACTTGAATTACATCACACCTTAACATTCAGACTTACTGTATGAGTCTAGATATATACTACAGTAGTTTCAAGACACGGTGTCATCTGACAACAGACTTCAGTGAATATGGGGGAGAGAAATGGTCAGTGGAGGAAAATTTCACTTCAAGGGGCATTAATGGCATGGAGAATCCAGGCCTCTAAAAAGGAGGCTGTCCTTAGAGGTTTCTACCAGTGTGGGAATGTTGCTATTTCCAGAGAGCAGTGAGGGTGCATGGGCCAAGGGCCACCTCCATCCTCAAGGCACCTGCCTTTCCCTGACCAAGCCTTCCTGAGCCCATAACCTGTGTAGGACCCCACCTCTTCTTTTTAAAATTAAAACATTTTTATGTGATTGTAAGGTAAATGGAAAGTTTTCAGGCTTTTCCGCCCTCCCACCATTGGTGTCGATGATGGCCACCTGTGGCCCTGCACGCGTGCCTGATGGCAGGCACCTCAAGTAGGGTGTGGGCATGCACAAGTGGGTACACGTGGGCTGAGATGGGGCATATAAGGATAGAATCATGAGGAGAGACAGTGGCATCTAGCAGAGGAGACAAAAGAGGGGAGAGAGAAGAAGGAGTGGGAGCAGGACAAGAGCCGAGCTCAGAGAGCCCAGAGAGAGTGAGATTTGCCGGGGGCTAGGAGGCCTGCCAGCCTCCTGGCCCCCCACCCCCCCTGCCTGCCGTGTACCTGGTCGCCTCTGATGTAAAGAGTAATAAAAGCCTGAAAAAGCCACCAAGGGCTCCAGGACTCCTCCTTTACCCATCTGCTGGGATCATGGAGAACCTGCTCCATGCCTTGCTGGCACTACAGTGATTCTAGAGGTGAAGCTTGCATACCAAGGAAGAATTCAGGCAATCTGAAAAACAACGAAGAAAGTAAAATCACCCAGAATCTATAATCCAAAAATCTGTAGTCAATATGGGTGGCTCCCTCTCACACTGGGTTATGGTTATACTCTGTACACTGTTGCCTGTTTCACTCCATGTCCCTCACTAATCTTTCCCATAAATACAAATTGGTTCTTTCAAAAGGTATTCATACTGAACACCCTTGTGTCAGCTCTGTGGTACATGGGCCATGTGGTACATGTGGAAAATGGGTACATGTGTAAGTGTGCACACCTGAACCCAGAAGATAAGCTAAAAGCAGTGGCAGTGGCAGCAGTGAGAAGATCGGCAGCGTGACCACAGAAGAGGCGAGACTGTGACCGTGAGATGATGTGCAGGAGAGAATGCCAGAGAGCACCCAGAGAGAGTGTAAAGATTTTTGCGGGGCTGGGAAGCTCAGGTCTGCCTGGCTCCTGTCCTGTGCCTACCTCCTTGCATGCCAGCCTTCCTGCTTGGTGTGCCTGGTTCTCTGAGAGAGCATTAAAGCCTGAAAAGTCCACCAAAGGCTCTGAAACTCTCCTTTATCCACCTGCTGGGGTCAACAGTGAACCTGCACTGTGCTTGCTGGCACAAGAGACCACATAAGGTTTCTACCCTGAAAAGACCCGGCATTGGCCCTGTGGTGCCAGGAAGGGCACAGAGCAAGTTCTCGATGATTCTTAAAGACAGGTAAAGGAAAGAGCCCTGGAGCCCTTGGTGGCTTTTTCATGCTTTTATTATCAGAGATGACCAGGTACACGGTAGGCAGGGGGATGGGGCCCAGGAGGCTGGCAGGCCACTTACCCCCCAGCACATCTTCACTCTCTGGACTCTCTAGCTTCTCACCTCTACTTCTTCTCTTCTGCCGCTTCTGCTTCTCTTCTGCTGGCATCCTCATGACGCTGTCCTTATATGCCTGTGTCTAAGCCCAGGTCCACCCACTTGCGCATGCCCACTTAGGCACGTGTGCAGGACTGCAGGTGTCCATCATCACACCAGTGGCGGGAGGGCAGAAAAGCCAGATAACTTTTCTTTAACCCTACAGCCCTCTCTCCCACTGCAAGTGAATGAGGTATGTTATGATTTGATCCCACCCCCAGACCCAAATTATCATGTTACTGGCATAAGTTCGGGCCAGCCACCTCAGACAGCAGCAACAGGGACATAGCCTTAGTAAGAACTTCCCAAAGTGCTTGTTAAGGTGGGTAGAGTGATGATAGGTGCAGCCCTAACTTAAAGAAAGCCAACTGTAGTGGCAGGAAAGGAGCACTGGAGCAGGGTTCGGGATGGTTCTGGGCAGACAGGTCAGGGAAGGAGAGTCTTGGAGCCCTCGGTGGCTTTTCATGCTTTATTTAGTAGAGGTGGCCAGGTACATGGCAGGCAGGGGTGCCGGGGGGCTGGGAGGCTGGCAGCCCTCCCAGCCCCCAGCGCATCTCACCCTCTCGGCTGCTTCTTCTCTCTCTCTGCTGCTGCTGCTGCTGCTCCTCTTCCTATGGGTCGGTCCTCACAGTTCTGTCTGTTGGTCCTCACAGTTCTGGCGTCCTCATTATGCCGCCCATTTATGCCCGTGTCCAACACAGGTGCGCCCACTTGCGCATGCCCACCCTGGAATGCTCGCAGCACCGCAGGTGTCCATCATCAGTGGTGGGAGGGTGGAAAGACCTGATCAACCTTTACCAAACTATAAAACTTCCTTCTCTGAAAATTTTAAGGAAATAATACATTTTAAAATTTCATTATAAAAAATGAAAAAAAGTGAGCCAAAATCTGAAACATTAAGGAAAAAAAAATACTTCCTATTCACCTCCAGAAATAATTACAGTTAATCTCTTGGTTTAATCTGTGCTCCTATGGTATATTTGCAGTCATTTACATTAATTTGAAATAGCATCTGTTTTATTTCATTGTGAAAATAATACTCATTGAAAATTTAGAGAATACAAAAAAAGAAAATGTAAATTAAATAGTTTAAATCACCCAAGTATTCACCACCAAGAGATAACTAGCCATCAATTTTCTTTCTGTTTTCTGATTTTCATGCATAGTTGAGCTCATTCTGCAGACACTCAATTTAATGGAGAAATATCCATGAGCCCTAAGTAGAGGTTATTATGAAGAAGATTTTGGTGACAGCGTTCCATTGCAGTCATCAGTCTTTCTTTATTAAGAATGAAAAGCAATTGAATCAACTTGATGGTCAATTTAAGTAAGTAATCCTGATGGTGGTTTTTCTTTATTTGTTCTTGTAAAAAGAATGTGAAATATAAGGTGAGACGTCCCTTTATTTTCTCTGGTCACAGTCTTTCCAGATCAGTGTTGTCTAGTCTAATCCTATTTGTGAAAATGGGATTATGACTTTTTGGCAAGGAGTTCAAAGATGCAGAAAATCACTTCTAAATTCTTTTGCAATAAAATGACCATCATTTTGCTATATCTAACTTTGCTTTTCTGTGAGAAAGGAATCTTTTAGCTTGCTAATTCTTCCCATGCACTACTCTAGCCCTGTAAATAGAATAGCCATTGTTTTTAAAAATTGAGATTAAATGTATCAGTTGTTGGGGGCCTCCCTTGTGGCACAAGGGGTTAATTACAGCTCTATGAAGCTATCCAAAGCCACTGCAGTGTGAGTAAGATCCCTGGCCAGGGAGCTGACCCACATAGTGCAGCAGAGCTCTCATGTCATACCTGCTGCTCCCCTCAACAATGTATTTCAATCTGTCCTCCTGTTCTGTTCCCCACTCTGTCTCTGGTGAGTCCTCTCACCCCCTGCACCTCTGGCCTGGTACCCAGTTTTTGTATGCATAAATAAATAAATCTTTAAATATATATGCTAGTTGCTCTTGTAAGTGGTCACCAGTAAGAGATTCCAGTAGTCTCTGGAAAGCATTTCCAGGAGCCAGAACTAGAGCAAGAAGGGGAAATGCTGGAACCAACTTGGCCTTGTGGTTGCTTGAAATATTTAACCAAGCAAGGCTTAGGTTAAAATGGATTAGGAAGACTATCCTGTCTTTTGTTTTGTTTTGTTTTAATTTTTATTTGGGGTTAAATTTGTGCTCTTCCATATGTGTATATGTTCTACTCACCCTCCACCAAACCACCTGTGCCGCCCCTTCTGCTTCCTTCCTCATTTCCTTCTCCCTTCCTACCATTCCTCTGGTAACCACTAAAATCTTTATGATTTATTCCCACTGTATTTTGCTTGTGTATGTTTTTTGGTTATTTTCCATAGATGAGTGCACCATACAATATCTATCTTTCATTTTGACTTATTTCATTTAACACAATCACCTTAAGGTCCATCTATTTTGTCTCCAAAGCCACGAGTCCATCTTTTTCACAGGTGTATAATATTCCATCAAGTATATATTCTATAATTTCTTTATTCATCTGTTGAAGGGCACTTAGGTTGTTTCTGTGACTTGGCAATTTTGGCCTTCTATTGTCATAGTCACCCTGTAGTTGGCCAAAACCACCTTTTTAAAAATTTTTAATAAGGTGGTGTTAAAGGTGGTGTAACAAGGTCCCTCAAAGACTGAGGTGCTTATACCCCACTGCTTATGGTGACTCTGAGTCCCTCTCAGAAACTGCCTTATAGGGAAGGTGGCTGTCTGGGTCCAGGTCACAAGTCTGCTCTGGGGCAGCGGCATCTGGAAACTCATCACTGCAGGGGATAAGGCCCACCTTGCTTCAATTCAGGGAAACTAAAGGACTCCCTCAGCTCCAGAGCTTCCCATGGGATTGGTGAGGTCTCTTTGCAACTTATCACAGTTCTACTCCTCCTTCTGCTCAATTTGGCTTTATTCACACCACCTGCCCCTACCATGCTGTTCTGAAACACAAAGCATAGTTCCAAGCAAAGCTCTTGCATGCAAGTATGCAGGCCTGGGGCTCAGAGTCAGCTTTCCAGAGAACCTAACTAAGACATAAAGCATTTGCTTTCATGTTGGATTGATGACTTGGCTGGATTTATCGTGCTCTGTTCTCCATTTTCCTTTCAAAACCTTGTGACTATGGCAATGAATCCATGTTCCTCCAGTCTCAAAGGACCAAAGTTCTAGAATCACCTTGATTGTTAGCCTTTTGTGTTTCTCCTTTTTCTCCTGCCTCTGTGCTAATAGGATTTTGAGATATATTCTGCTAATTCAAAAATTTCACTGGAATGTGTCTTGCTATGTGTTTCTTTTACTTAATGTGCCTAAAATGGGAGGATTACATTTAGTCTGCACATTTACTTCTTTTTCAGCTCTGGAAAGTGTTCTGCCAGCACAGGGATGGATGCCAGTGTGTCCTTTCCAAGTGTTTTGGTTACTTTATGAAAACACTGAAGTCGTAGATTGGTTTTCCAGTTCATCTTCATGCCCACCATATTCTATCACAAAATTGCATTTCCTCATCCTAATCCTCTATACTTCAGCAACATCTCCTCCCAGAATACCATGTTGTTACTTTATCTGCTCCCCACCCACCAACCAATCCATCTATAACCTCCAATATATCACTTAAACAGTTTCTAAGCTCTTATTTATAAGAATCTTTCATGGATAATCTGGAAGAGAGGTGAGGACTTGCCCCTATTTTCCTGAGTCACTCTAGCCATGATGCCTGTGCCTTACCGACAGTATGTCTTTTCCAAGGTTTATTCCTTGCTAGTGAAGGAAGAGGTTGGATTGGTGGATCAGTCCCTTTTTCCATAATATTATTCCACTTTTTATTCACCCTGCAAGCGCTGGGCATCTGTGTCTCAGACGTCCTAACCCAGTTCTGCCCAGGGAGGCACGGCCCTGACCCAACTGCACATCCCCTCTGCTCAGTCACCACAGAGGGTGCTAGAGAGCAGAAACACCTTCAAAGGTTAGCCACACCTGGCAATCAAAGACGTTTCCTCAGAATGCAGCCCTATTTCCACCTCTTGCAGCCTCCTGCTCCCTGCTCCTCTTCCTCTGGTTTCTTCCTTCAGCTGTGAGTGGCAGGGCCTCGGAGCCACATCCTTCAGAACAGACCAGTCACATTCTCACCGGCACTCACTCAGATGCCACGCATTCTCTTGACCTTCCCAGGGCTCATGCAGCCCTAACTGCAGAAAGGGAGTGCCAGATGGGAATTCACAAAGACAGCTCCATACATGAGTTCAGGAACCTCCATGTTTTATCGCTACACCTTTCTCTTGCCTCCTGTTGGCCTAACAGAGCAAGGAGCTGAGGATGGAGGCTTCCAAGAAAAGATGTCTTCCACAATTAGGAGATTGCAGCACAAACCCTGAGGGAAAGACACAGTCCTTTGATAGGGACCCCACATCATCACCTGCTCCTGGTTTCCTCCGGGCATGTTGGACTGTAGTTGGCCTGCATCTAATCTTCAGAGTATGTGTCAGCTTATATCAGGAACCACATCTGCTGAGGCTGCAGGTTGAGAAATAGATGAGGCCCTTAAAATAGGCCTCTTCAACCCTCTCCAGGAGTCTCCCTTCTACTTGTCCTCTGCAAATGTGTCTCTTTGTCTGCCTTGTCAACTTCAAAGTTCATCTTCTCAATCATCAACCCTCAACTTCATTGTTCTTCATTGACTCCAGCTATTTTTGATTCTTTCTGGCCTCCATTTGTTGTCATAAGGAAGGCCTCTTTTTCTTTATATCTCTCCTCTGTGGCACTCATCTCCTTCTAGAATCTTCTCTGAAGCCCTTCTCTATGTCAAAGGCCACAGATGTTAAGTGCTTTTTAATATCAGTATATTGAAAGTAGGTAGGGTTATTAACAGGAGCAGACTCTGAATTTTGGGGGCCAGAATCCTCTACAATTTCAGGGAAGCTCTTAAAAAAAAGTACTTAAGATTATGAAATAAAATTAGATACAAAGATGAGTACTTAATCTGAAAAAAGAAACCATAAAAAATACAAATTTTAGGCTGATACCTAAGCATCACAAAATCCATAATAACTTCATTTTAAATTGATGAACCAATTTTATCATATTATAGATGTCTTTATGATAGTCTTTCATAACCATGTGTTCAATCACGAGAGTATAAAGGTAGTTTGATCTTTAGCAAATTTGATCAATTTATTTTTTAAATTTCTGATAGATAATTGAATCTTACGAGTTTCAATTATCTGCTAGAAAATTGAAACTTAAGATGTTTCAACCACATGACTCATTATTGGTAATTTCAGATGAGTTTTAAGAGCATTGTCAAAATTTGGAAAGCTTCCATCAAGATTTTTCATATACATGCACTAGTATTTGAAAAACTGTTCTATACATTTTGAAAGTTGTTTCACCTCCACTGTCCAAATAACGTGTATTTCTTGGTATCCTTGGAAGGTGACTTGAAGCTTAAGCTTCAAGTAAACCATCTCTCACTGTTAGCCATGTTTTATTAGTCAGTTCACACCACCATGAGGACGCAGACCCTGGGGGTACAGACATAGTCTGTGTTACCTTGCTGTCACAGCCCCTCAGATGCCCACCTGCCCTTGGTGTTCTTCTGGCAGCCCATAGAGCAATGTTGGGGACAGGAACTACTTTCACACTGAGAACTGTCCCTCACATTTTTATTCCCACTAAACCCATACTCACCATATCACTATTTTGGATGGCAAGTCCTCTTTCCTGTTAATCAGGAAAACTAATTAAAACTTATTAAAACTAATAAGTTTTAATTGGAGGGGACCAAAACCCATCACGTTCTCCTTCTTGAGGCCTCCTGCCTTATTGCACCCAAAGGGGGCTTTCAGAGACCCCCTGCTTCCATAAGTGATAGCAGGAAGATTGTTAGTCCTCTTTGGCTAACGCCATAGGGTGCTATTGAAGACATCTGCTACACCACATCAGTGCCCTTGCTGGACAAATTTCTGGAATCACAGCAAAGTCATGTCCCACACTTGGGCTCCAAGATTCTCTCCTCTTTGTACAGAAGGGCTGATTCCAAGTGCTTTCAGCCTCATATGAGCCAAATTCAGCCATTCTCGAGGAACTCTTAGGTCTTTGTATGAAACTAGGTTCCCCAGGCTGGACTAACTTTCCACACAGGAACACACCCTCCCCTGAGGCCAGGGTAGTTTTTCCTGTCCCCAATCCACCCTCACAATTTTGGAGTAGGAGTTGGTTGGGGGCATCTTAGAGCATTGAGAAGAATCAGTTCACACTCTCCTCTCCAGACCAAGATGAGTTTGAGGGTTTGTCTTTCTCAAGTTATAGAAGATTCATTTTCCCTTCTGCTCCTGTCAATCCTTGGTTTATGTCTTCACTGAACCCAGAGCCTTAAGTCTGACTGGGCAGAGTGGTATGTGTGGATGGAAGAAGGCAATACAGATGAAAAATTTGAGACTCAGAGAAGCTCTGCCATTGCTCGAGAATCCACAGGAAGTAAAAGGCAGAGCTGGAGACAAATCTAGTTAGCCTCACTCCAGACCTGTTCTCATAGCAGCTCATTGGGAATAGTGACAGGCACATTTCTCAACTGTCTCTGGGTGATGCCTTGTAGGACAGTCTCATGGCACCAAGAAAGCAGACTCTAATGGAAAATAGATTCCATCTTGGAGCTAGACTGGAATCCTACTGCCTGCTCTTCAATGGGCCAAGCTCCAGAGCTTCTCTGACCTCTTTCTCCATCTGGAGCATGACATGACACCCGTCTTGCCTCTTTCTCAAGGTTGTCCTCGGCAAACCACAGGGCATGGGATCCATTTCAGGGATGTAATTAACCACCTTTTTCTAGGAAGACAGACATTATCATCAATGGTTAAAAGAAGTGCATGTCCAGTATATGCCTCAATGGTAGTGACTGTTGAGGCCAATATGGTCTCAACAATGTCCAGGTGGGGCAATTCAAACATATTGGCACAGATGCCAAAAAATAGACTGTGTGTGTGGAAACAGTCACCATGGAGTAGCCGGCACTGCTTGGTTAGTATTCTTGACATCAGCACATCACCTAACTCCTTTACAAGCTGGATTTCCAAATGAGTAAACTATTGAGGAAGACCTCAAATGCCATATTACTGCCCAGGATTCACTAAGGAATTACTGTCTTTCCCCTCTACTTTTGTTAACATGCATTGGCTTTTAAGCCAAATGCTTCGCTTTGACGTCGAACAAGTATGTAGTGGTTTTATAAAAACATTGCACCAATGCCATTAAAAACATATCAAGTGATGCCCACGTATAAGTTTCAATTGTTAGGCCCTGGTTTTCAGAAAATGCATTAATCTAAACTAATTTTTCATGGTTTTTGTGGTTTCCTTGAGTGGTTCCTTAGAAATATCTAACTAAAGAAAAGGGAGTTTATTGTGGGAGCAAGGCAGACTTCTGGACTGAAATGCTTCATCATCAAGACTGAAATTCCCTCAGAAGAAAACTGACTTTTCTACTGATCTTTGGATGATTTCTTCATCACAGCACATGGAGCAGCACGCTGGTGACTCCAGTATACCCTGCCTGCCAGGAATGCCACATGGAGAGAATTATATTCCAGGATCACTAAGTCAGAAAATGCCAAAGACCTTAGAGAATTGACAGCCAGGAATAGACTTTCTGACAAAGAGTCTTCCGTCCACAGGTGAAGTTCTTCAGTGTCAAATCTGTTCCCTGTAAGGCTAGAAATAAAGATTAGATGTGCAATGCAAAGTGCCAACTCAGGTGAGGACTGACATGGAGCAGACATTCCTCTGCCCCTTATTGGTACAGAGAAAGCAAAGGGGCATATAAAATCCTGTCTCATTAATAGGAGATTTTTTAAAATGGAAGATATTATTGTTTATTTTTCTATCACCCACCTTCAAAAGTGATTTGAAGTTGCTGTTATAATATACAAGATAGTTAGAGCTCACAGAAACTATGCCAAATATTGGGTAACGGACCAAAGAGGATGATCAGTTCACTAAATTCTTAAAACGACAGAGGCTTCATTGCTGCACTAAGAATCTACTGGACGCTTGAACATATAATCTCTTTGTCTGAGCAGGAACTCAGTTTCAGATTGCCTGTGGCTCCCACTCGCTAGTCTTCTGCACTGAGCAAGCTTTCATAGGTCAGGTCAGACCCTCTCTCCTGGCCTGCATCTCCTCTCTGCTAAGATCTGCGCCATCCCCCCAGTTCCATTGCCCAGGCCTCTGCCCACAAGCTCACACCAGCCTTGTCCCTGTCTCTGGGCTTGCCTTTCCTGATGCTTCTTGAGATGGGGGGCCACTCCCTGCGTGCTGTGGTCCTGCCACTTTGCTCAGACTTAAGAGTTCTACTACCTCCCTCAATAACATGGATCCAGTGACTTCCTGCATGCCTCAAGAGGAACTGTGTGCAAACAGTGGGTCTGTGGGTAGCAGGGGTGTGGGGAGACTGCGGGGGCGGAGCTTACCTGTGTCCACCAGTCATGGGCACTTGTTTTGCATTGCAGTTATTATTTGTAATTCCTGCAACTCATAACAATACCCGGGACCGTAAGTGCTTCCCTGCCTGGCTCGAGACACCTAAGCAAATCTGTTCACGAGCCAGAAATGTATGGAAGTTCTGTCTCAAAGGCTATGCTGCATCCGTTATGCCAGTCTGCCATTAATCCCACCCCACCCTCCACCCAGCATTTCCCTCCATTAATTAATTATATCAACTCTCAGCTTTGGCCAAACCCATCTGTCGGCATCTCAAGTATGCCTGTGTTCCTTCCCTGAGCTTCTGCTCCATCTGGAATGCTCATTTCTGGTTTGCTGCCAGGAAACCCAGGGTCTCACACCTGACCTTTGGTTCCCACCGAGGCTGCGCACACAGACCGGGCAGCCTTGCCTTTATGCTCAGCCCTCGCTCTCCTCACTGAAACCCCCACTCTGCCTGTGCCCTGTCAGGCGACAGGTAAGGGTGCTCAGTCTGAGAAGGGGGCTCCCTCAGGGACTGGGCTTCCCTCAGGAAACTGCATGTATGTCTATGATCTTTAGGAGTCAGCTGAGGACAGTTTCTAGAACCCATAGAGGTGAGTTGGTGCAGAAAAGGAAAGCAGGAAGAGCGGGGGAGAAGGTAAAAAGAACTGTGGGGGCTGGGGTGGGTCCATGGTGAGCTCTTCTTGGAAAGCACCATGCTGGCCAGGCCCTCTGCCCCAAGCCTCTTTCTCCACAGCTATGTCCTAGCAACTCAGAGCTGACAAGTTCCTGATGGGGACTAATTTCGTACTAGATTATAAAGAGCCAGTGTTCTTTCCCAAGTCTCCCTAGTATACTCCCAGGCCACTTCAGCTCCTCCTGTGAAGCCCCCTATCCTTCTCTAAGATCCTGGAAGTAAATCAAGGGGTGATGATTGCCACAAAAGGCACCTCAGGACCCAGGAATTGGCCAGTGCCTAGGTAGGACCAAGGGAAAACCATTTAAATGTTTTTGCATAAAACCACCCGTTCCTGGAAGCCTGATCCTGGAAGTCTCATCAATTCTCTCTTGCTCCATCCCATCCCATCCCACTCACAAATGCAAGTTCAGTTGCTTAGCATCACTGGAATTCTCTCAGAACCTCCGAGTGGGTGTTGCCCTGACTCCCCCTCAGGTTCTTAAGTCACTGCAGTCACGGCCAAATAAACAAACCCTGAGGAATTTGCTCGAGTTCACTCCCAAGGAAACAAGTGGGACGACTGCCTACCTTTACCTCGATTCCAGAGCATGAGTGAGATCCAAGATGGGCCAACCTTGGGTGATTGTAAAGTAGCTTCTCTGGAAATTTTAGAAAGACTGTGGGACTGTCCAGATTTCCTGAGAAGACTGTGGCAGGGGCAAAATTTTGTGTGTGCCCAGTTCCTCATGTCCCTCATCCCCACCTCTCCAAATCCTAGGCTCTTCCTGAAGGAAGGAAGATATCCGTCATCATAGTCCTTTGTGCTCGTTCCTCCCCTTTTGTTCCTTCTCCCTCCTCCCCCCCTTGGGAATGTCTCAGATTGATAGTTGTCTGTTGATTTTGATTATTTATTGTAATTCATTTTTTTCCCTTAGTCCCTTGTTTGTTTCCTCTACATTCCTCCTATGAGTGACACCATGCTGTAGTTTTCCTTTTCTTTCTGGCTTATTTCACTCAGCATAATCCCCTCTAGCTCCATCCATGTTGTTGTGAATTGCATGAGTTTATCCTTCTTGATTTCTGTGTAATATTCCATGTTGTATATATATACCACATCTTCTTGATCCAGTCATCTATTTTTGGGCATTTGGGTTGTATCCATAGCCTGCATATAGTGAAAAGTGCCATGATAAACATAGGTATGCAGATGTCCTTTTGAATTAGTGTATTTGTGTCCTTTGGGTAAATTCCTAGGAGTGGGATTGCTGGATCATATGGGAGTTCCATTTTTAGTAGTTTGAGGAAACTTCACACAGCTTTCCATAATGGTTGGACCAGTTTGCATTCCCATGAGCAGTGTAGTAGAGTTCCTTTTTCTCTACATCCTCACCAATATTTGTTGTTGATAATTTTTTTGATATGTGCCATACTCACTGGTGTGAGGTGGTATCTCATAACGCTTTTGATTTGCATTTCTCTGATTACAAGAGATGTTGAGCATGTTTTCATATGCCTGTTAGCCTCTTTGGAGAAATGTCTTTAGCGCTTCTGCCCATTTTTTCACTGGATTGTTTACTTTGTTTTTGTTTAGTCTGGTCAGTTCTTTGTAGATCTTTGTGATAAGTCCCATGTCAGTAGTGCTGTGGGCAAAGATTTTCTTCCAGTCAGTGGGGTGTTGCTTTGTCTTGCTTAGCGTGTCTTTTGCTGTAAGCTTTTACATTTGATGTAGTCCCAGCTGTTTATCTTTTCCTTCACTATCTTTGCTTTGGGTGCTGTGACAAGATGCCCATTTTAATGAATACCTGTAATCTTCTCCATCTTTTTCAGGTGAGAAAGGACAGTGCTCATACTATTTCCCCTACCTGCACTTAATTCATTTCCATCCCCTCTTTCCCTCCTGCTGAGGAAGGACTCCAAAATGCTAAAATGTGCCAAACTCTGGCCTGGTTGGTGGTGACATTATAACAGACACACTGATAATTCCATGGCTTGTGGGTTCCTCTGGAGGTCACTTCACTCACCCCTCTGTTTCCAGGCCAGGAATCGTATCAAACTCACCCTAGACAGGTGTGTCCAAGACCAAGCGGGCAAATGAAGCCAGCCCATGGAATAAATTAGTGTGAGGTGAAAGGAAGCCATGTTCCAGGAAGGAGAGAATAGTGACTAAAACAGACAGTCCAGACTGGCCTTCTGACACCACCAGATTCTGTCACTGGAGTCTTGGTTGGGTGTAGACAACTGAATGGTTCAGATTACATAAAAGAGGGGACAAAGGACTAATTATGTCACTCTAACTTCAAAATGTATCTGATTCTAAATTGTCTTAGATGACATTCCATAGCCGCCAGGAGTAGGTCCTGGAAAGGCTGGATCCGGTAGGGATCGGCATATTGGGTATAGGGTCAGCTTCCTAGAGGGGCAAACCCCACAGTTTTCTGAAAGGTACCCATCTCTGCTCATCTTAGGCCTCTGCACTTGAAACTGCTCTGCCTGAGTCCTGTTCTCTCACTCTATTTGGGTCACTGCTCAAATATCACTTCCTTATAGAGGCCTTCCCCTGACCATCTTTTGGGGGAGCATACTGAGATTTAGGGATACATACACTGATGACCTCTCAGGATGACATCCCAGGTAGAAAACACACCATCTTGGGAATGGACTTTGGGCTACTTAATCAGAAAAGTTTAAGGTCCTCAATGTCTGTGAAGTTGTCTGGGGGTGTGTGTGTGGAGGGTACTTCTCACTGAAATGGGGAGAAGCATGGTGGGAATATCATCGGAGCAAATGCAAGAACAGGGTCAAGAGGACTGTGGTGGCCTCTGCTCAAGGTCACCTCAGAGTTGCATGGCAGCCTCCACTCCAACCACCGCTTATGCTATGGGGAAAGAAAGAAGTAAGGGGTGGGGGTACTAAAAGATAGACCCTTTCTTAGGAGCTTTCTGGAAATCATACCCTATAATTTCTGTTTAGACTTTATTGTGAGGACTTAGTCACACAATCCCTTGATGTGAAAGGGAAACTGGGAAATGTGGTTTTCTTTGCTGGGATTTTCCTATTTCCCTATTCCCAACAAAGTTGGGGTTCAGTTGGTAACAGAAAAGAGGAGAGACTGCTCAGGCAGAGAGTTTCTCAGGCAGAGAGTGCTCGCTGTCACTACCCTTCCATGTGCTTCTTCTGGACGTCTGAATGAGGAAGAAAAAGGCCTAGTGAAGTTGAGGGTACATGAAGCAGTGGCACTGGAGGGAGGTGAGGCTGCCCTTATGGAAGGGACCCCATCATACTAGGCCTTGGGGGCCAGGCCAAGAGAGTGGAGCCCCCAGGCGTGACTTGTGCAGTCTGTGGTGGTGATGGCTCCTTGTGTTGTGAGCTTGCTATGTGCCAGGCACAAAATCAAGTTTTTATATACATGATTTATTTTTATCCTAATCACAAGGCTGTGAGGTAGGTTTCATGGTTTCCGTCTTTCAGATGAAGAAGTTGAGGTGGTCAGGTGTCTTGTCAAAGGTTATAAGCAGAGAGGCCTGGCTTTCTTCCTTGCTGCCTCTGCTTCTGCATCTCATACTCTTGTCCACCACGCCACAGCCTCTGGGAAAGCGTCTGATGGATGGGCTCTCAGCACAAGTCCCTGGATTCTCCAGACTTTGAGCCAGTCTTCTCTATCACCACCCCTCCCAGTCCTTTCCCCAGCAGCCCCGCTTCTCCCTCAGCTTCTTTACAACAGCTTTCCTACACCTTCCATCAGTAGCCACCACAGTGCCTCAGTGCCAGGGCTAGAGTCTGTCTCCACCTTCCAGCCCACTCAGATGTCTTAGCCCCGCCAGGAAGAGTGCTGGGGCCCAGGTGCCATGAGGGGAGAGGCTAGGAAGACTCAACTCCCTGCTTCCAGTGAAGTCTGGCCCAGGGCTTGATAGAGGTTATGGCCAAGCTCCCAGCAACATTCTCCCAGTTGGTGGGTGTTTGGAAGACCCAACAAGTAAAGAGACGAATGGCAGTGGGGTGGACTGTGCACACACATCCAGGAGAGTACACTCGCCCTCTGCAGTTACAAAGTTCTCTCTCCTCCTGACCTCATCTTATGGAAGAAGCCTGCTTCTCTAGGAGAGAAAGAGAGGAGGGCAGGGAGAAAGGGGGAAGAGGCGGAGGGAGCAGAAAGGGAGAGAAGGAGTCGTGAGACCTTCTCATGAAGGTGAGACCAGGACCAGGACTTCCACAGCTTACAGATGATGTGAACCTTGGAACCTAGGTCAGGCTCTCTCTCTCCATCCTGCCAGCTTCTCTCTCCCGGGAATCCACTGCTAATTCCCAGGGAATCTTACCTATTCCATCCACTTATGTCAGCTGCTCCCTTCAGCTAGTGGCTTGACCCCACTGTCCTACTTCATGGCCAGTTACTTCTCATCTCCTCTGGATTCACTTCCTTTGAGTTGCAGCACCCACCACTCCTGCAGAGACAAAGGCCTATCTCTTAATGTGCCCAGATCAGAAAACCAGCCATCAAATTTATCAGGGTTCTACTAGGTATAAAATTTTTTAGAAGTTGGAAGATATAGTTGACCTTAGGAACCACAGACAGTTAGCCAGGTCTTCCTCCCTCCCTGTCTCCTACCCGCCCCTCTCATCTTCCTCCCTTCTCTCCATTTCGAAGGGATAAAGTCATAAAGGTATGGCAGGAGATAGATAGCTCTAGGTTTATATCATTCCAATTTTGTGGCTGCAGTGGGAAGAGGGAGTCACTTTCCTGGGCTCTATACACAAGAGCCCAGGGATGTGATTGGTGGCATGCCTGTCATTGGGCCACTATCAGTAGTCAAGGACATGATTTATTATATTAGCCAAGCCTGGTCATTGAGGAGTTCCACCTGGCTCCTCGGGAGGTTCTTTTGTGGTCCCCAAGCTTTGGTATGCATCCAAGATGCCCTAGGGTCCTCATATAAACTTGATTCCTAAAGTCCTTTTCACATAGCTCTGTGCTCGCTGGCTGAGATGCATGAGGGCCTCTGGAATGAAGTGTGTCTCCTCTAGAAAATGAGAAGGGGGTTCTAGACAGACTTTTCAGGTCTCTGACAGCATTCACGTCTGTGGCCCAGGATGTTGCAGTTGTAGGAGAGCTGATTATAATATTTTTGGACATTGATTTGCAATATACTTATTGCAATATACTTAGTCTAAAGCTCTTTGTTGGCAACCGTGATCACTGGGGCATGGAGGTTGCCCCTCTATGCCTCTCTGGAGGCATAGCCCAGAGCTACCATCTCCACTTTGTAAGTGGGGTGCAGACTTACCTCATTGCAATAAGTGGGGAACTGGCCTAGATTGCCATGCCCAGTGATCTCTCCTCTACAGCATCATGGCTCAGGGCCTTACCCAAGTGACTACAGTGCCCAGTAGAGGACTCTTGTTGCATAGACAAGAAGGTCCCTGAAGTGAGTAATCAAGTCTGGTGTGTCTGTGCATTCTCCCCAGCCACAGAAACCCCTGTTCCTGGGGCCAGCTGGTTCCTTCTGACACTCAGAAGACTAAGTGCAGAATGTATCTCAGGCCTCTCTCTTTACCCAACATGCGTGCGCATGCACATACACACACACACACACACAGTCTTTAACTGAGCTCATGCCACAGGGGTCATGTATTTCCCTTTTCCAAATTTTCGCTTTGCTCAGATGTTCGCTTGTGAGTTTCACATATGATGACAAGGTAGAGATAAGAGGAATGAGGTGGAGATGAAACAGTCTTCTAATCTTCTCATCTGCACTGTTTAAATGTGTCAGAAGAGTTTAACTTTTATTGCGCTACATGCTGATGCAGGGGGTACAGGAGATAGTTGGTCCAGGGGATATTTTCCTGTGAGTGTTAGACTCTTATCTTGCTTGACAAGGCTGTACTGAGCATTTTATCTTTGCCTTGTGCTGAATAAAGTGTTAAGAGGAGCCCAGAGACAAAAGGTACTGGAATTTAGATGGACAATTCAATGCAGTGGAGAAGACAATGTTCTCAAGGACAACACCGAGTCACAAATTTGGTAAGTAAATTTTTTTGGTAGACAGGAAGGATCGGCTGTTGAGATGCCATTTCAGCTGAGCCAAAGGGATGACTGAGAGAATGAAAATAAAAAGAGGCAGTATCCAGTTTTTCGGGTAGTAGGTAACTAACTGACTTGGGACCAGTGGCTGCAGGGTTAGAGAGGGAGACGTAGGTAGCCAATGAATACCACGACTTGATCCTTTGTAAACTCAAGAAAAGTAATTTCTGAGAAAGATCATGAATCAGACAATGGGGCCTCCCTGGTGGAGCAGCCGGTTGAGCTCTGCACTGTGAAGCATCCGCATCACAGCAGTGCGAGTTCTATCCCAGACCAGGGAGGGGACCCACATGGTGCAGCAGACCTCTCCTGCCTCGCCTGCTGCTCTCCTCAGCAGTGTATTTTGGTTGACTGCCTGTTCGGCTCCCCACTCTGTCTTTGGTGAGTTCTCTCACCTCCTTTGCCTCTGGCCTGTACCCCAGCTCTTGTATGCATAAATAAATGAATCTTAAAAAAAAAGACAAAAAATGATTCAGACAGTGTTTATAGCATTCCATCCAGGTGCTTGGTTCAGAAATGTATCAGATATGGTCTGAACCCTGATACTGAAACAGAGTGACTGGAGAAGAAGACATCTGCAGAATAAGGAGATAATCTGCATAAATCCAGTAAGAAGCCATGAGTCTTGTCATGGAGACGGTGCGGTAGACCAAACTTCATCACCCCTTGCATTCAGGTGTGGCTAGATAATTGATGACCATTCATGGGTTTTCTTTTTTTTTTTAAAAGATTTATTTATTTATGCATACAAGCACTGGGATACAGGCTAGAGGTGTGGGGGGTGAGAGGATTCACCACAAAGAGCAGGGAGCAGAACAGGCAGATCAACGGAAGTACACTGCTGAGGGGAGCAGCGGACGAGGCAGGAGAGGTCTGCTGCGCCATGTGGGTCCCCTCCCTGGCCGGCAGCAGGAATCGAACTCGTGCTGCAGTGGCTGCGGTTTGCTTCATAGTGCGTTGCTTAACCCACTGCGCCACCAGGGAGGTCCTGGTTAGGGTTTTCAATGAAGAGTGCGCCTTTTTCACCACTCAGAAGTTGGAGCCAGAGCCCCTGGGCTGGAATCTCACTAACCAGGAGCTCTCGAACCAGATTCTAACCAGATTCTCTGAGGAACCAGAAAAATAGTTCCTTTGAATCATTAGAAATCATATGTTCATCTCCCACATGCATAGGCAATCCTGGCTGTCACTAAAAGAGATTCTAGAATCTTCTCTTTTCTGCCAGTAGACTATTTCTGCCTTTTCTCTATTAGACCGTCTTTGATTGGGTCTAAATTTAGAACTGCAGCAGGTTCACAATTTGAGATGCTATTGGCGTTACTCACTTTCCCAAACCACTCGATCATAACCCCCAAAAGGCATAGCTTAAATGAATCAGGAATAGACCACAAGGAGATGGGAAATAAGAGCTGTGCGTGAGTGAGTGGACGGCATGCCTGCGCTCCATGCCCTCTGGCCTTGAAGAGCTCTCCTGCCGCAGATTGACTGGCCTCCACGTGGGACCAGCGTGGGCAAAGTGTAGTTGCTCATTGTGGTGCCTTCTCACTTCCCATCCCGGCTGGGCCCTCTCTTGGCTCCCAGCTACTCTACATTGTCACCTGGAGCCATATATCCCATTCCTGGTCTCAAGTAAGCAGGTACATTATGTTAACTCTGCCTGGCTTAAATACCTTCTCTTCAAAGGAAGGAGACATAGTCTAAGAAAGACCTTATGAGGACTAAAACATATTTAAGGCTCAAAGGAAGGAATTATTGTAGCTACAAAAATTCAATTAGAGTAACTGCTCTAGATAACTCTGTGCTCTTAATCTGAAAACGAACATATCCATTCCTTAGAAGCCACCAGAATCCACTCCTAAGATTGGACTACTGGATTATTCAAGAGCTATGCATTTATTTGTGCTAAAAGACATACAAAAGCACATTAATACTGGCATCATCTGTAATAGCTCCAGACTGGAAACTTCATGTTGTCCATTTCAGCCCAGCAGCCTCCCCTGGGCTTGGCACCAGCACCACAGTTCCCTTTGTGTCCAAACTAGAAAGCACAGTTCTCCCGACTCATCTGACTCCCACTCCCTCTCTGCCTTCATCTGCTCTGTGGGGTGATATTCAGGGGCTAAATGGCACAAGAAGACAAGGCACAGGCACAGGCTGACCTGAACAGGTGCTCGCATGGGAAGGAGGGAGGATGAAGGTGCCCTGCTCTGCCAGGCATCACCCTGCAGTTCTGGGTGTGAAGGGCTCTGGGTAGGGGTGATGGCCTGGGGTGGGGGGGTGGGGGCTGAGGCAGTAGTGGTGTAGCAAATGAGAGCGTGAAAGAGTGACTATTTACCAAGCATCATGGAAGGTTTTCAATATCTCGATGATCAGTATTACCCTACTTCTACTTACTGGTATCATCCTCCAAGTTCTATCTGACTTACCCTAGAGTTTCTTGTGCTGCTCCACTAGAATGTGAACTTCTGGAGGGAAGGGGTTTTGTTTTTCTCTCTGCTGCAGCTCTGATGCCTGCACCCAGGAGATACTCCTTGAAATTGTTGAATGAGTGAATAATTGAACACTGTCATTCAACAAAGCTAATAATCAAGTGCCAACTACCCCTCTGGATAGGCTAAAGTTTGGGATAGAAAGAACTTTTGGGGAGTTAGAGTTACCCAAAAGAGAAATGAGCTATTTTGAATAGATAGTGAGCACTTAATTTGGAGAATCTGTGTACGATGTTGAAAAACCTGGTCTCCACCTGATTTACTTAACCTCTCAGGGCCTTTATGTCCCCACCTGCAGAATGGAATGACATCACCATGTCACAGGGTGGTGGTGATGGGGTGACAGTGTCGGTCACACATCATGTATTAAGTGCATAGTTAGAGCTGGTTCCTCCTCCTTTCTCCCATCCTGCAGGGGGTTGGTGGTCTTGGGAGAGACATATGGCTTCAAGAACTCAAGAATAGGTAGGGGGACATAGATTGAGGCAGGAGCTGGAAAAGGGGTGGGGGCAGGGATTGGTGCCACTGCTTCTGCTGGGATGACTCCCAGGCCTGCTGAGTTGGAGGGCACAGAGCAGGGCCCATCTGTGCCACCAGGCCTTCTGCGATGCTCTGGGAGAAGTGACAAGCGCTAACCCAGATCATGCATATTCAAAGCCCAGTCTGGTTCCCTGGCACAATGGGCCCCAACAAAAAAGCAGGTAACAGCTTGCCTCCTGGAGTCAAACACTGAGTATCTGGGTCGTTTAGGTCTGACTCGGTGGGACAGGATGAGAATACACTACATTTGAATTCAAGTGAACCATCCCTCACTGAAGGATTCTTACCCAGGAGTCCATGAATCCCAAGGTATGTTTGGATAGAGTTCATCGAAGAACTTGGATGGGAAAAATAATCCATCTTTATTTACGAACCTCTAACTGAGTGTCGCTTGTCTTTCTATTCTAAGTATACACCACGTATCACATTACTCTTAGTGGTACCAGAAACTTCATCCCCAGTGGAATTCAGAGATAGTTTCTTATCACATTCTAGTTGTTGCAGATGTCACACTATATCATCATTCTCATCGCTACTTTGAAATAATAGCAATTTTTAGAACTGCTGCAATAGCTTGCTATTTAATGCACGACTCGAGACATTTCATCATATTTTGTTATCATGTTTTGATAACTGTTGCAATGACATTGGTTTCATTTGTAATTTCATGAGTTTTCTTAGAGCCTATGTATCTCAGAAACATTATTCTGAGAAGTGTTTATGGGCTTCAACTGGCCACCAGGGTGACCCATAGTTCAGATCCCTGAACTGAACCATCTCACTCACAAACCTTCCTCATCCATCTGGAAGAGACAGAGGCAAGCTTGCTGTGTCTGGTGTGTGTGCGAGCACGCATAATCTGTATTTCTTCCCCAAAAGTAAACCATCGATCTAATTTCAGGGACCATCATACCTTCATCCTTACTTCCTGCCACAATATCAGGTTACCTGGTGCTAGCAGGCAGTTACAAGTTTCCAAAGGAAACACCCATGCCAGTATTTAATCATGGAAATATGATTTCCTTAATGTAGTTAATTTATGTTTTTAATTCATGGATGGTTCCACATTTCTCTGTTATACTTTTGTGCCATACATGTAAAAGCAAGAAAGTTCCCAGGGTGGCTATGAACACATGTAGCGTTAGTAGCTACGGGTCAAGTTCTAGTCTCCCTTCACCACAGTGGTGTCGCCTGCACCCATCTCTGCTCACAGGTGACTGACTGGCCCACATACTCTGTAGCTCTGAGTCTGTTTTCTCAGCCCCATCTTCACCCATCCACCAGGACCACACTGGCACGGATTACCCTTCTAAGTTCTCTCATCTTTCCCCATCTGTTCCTCACAGAAGGTTTGAACTTCTTTTTAGATCCAGAAACTTCACTCCACTTAGAAAAACAAAATACAGTCCCCTCGGTTGAAAACTGGTATATCGTAAGGTCCCCATCTAAAGCAATGGGAGTTTCAGGAGATCCCGGCAACCTCTGTTCCAGGTGATCTCCCTTCACCTCTGTTTCCCTGGCCAGACGGGCCTGAAGCCTCCTGAGCAGTTCCTTTGCTGTTTCTTCATTTTCATCATGTATCTGGGTCACTGGAGGCCAGAGTGAAGGGTGGCACGGTGGAATGCTCAGCACTGACCAATCTGGAATGACCATAGACTAGAAAGTCCCCTCCCTTCCTCCTGTGTTGAGTCAAGAGCCAAGTTGTAATGAAATGGACACGGAACAAGCAAATACTCTCCTTGGTCCTGAGGAGGCTGAATAATGTTAATGATGTCTCTCCTGACACTCTGAAGAGGAAAACAAAACAAACATGGGAAGAGGATGACTTAAGAGAGCAGATTGATAATAAAACCCTTTCAGATATCAATGACAGAAACGCAACTTACACCAGGTCAAAAAATAATTCATAGATTTATCGATTAACTTACGTATAGTCAGCTTTTTTTTTTTTTACAATTTTTTTTGTTTTATAAATTAACTACCACTCCCTAAATATCACTATCTGACATTTACCAAGTTTTGTCTCTTTCTCATGTTACATGTCCTCAGGCAAGAGGGCTGGATAGCATCTCAGTGTTCATTACTGGGTCAGACTGAGAGGACAGCTTCTTTCTTGGTCTTGTGAAAGAAGGAGAAGCTGTCAGTGAAATCGTGATTAGTTCTGCAAAGTTCTGTTCAGTAGCAACACGCGTTGCTTCAGTTTGCACTGGTGAAGTGCTCACCACAGCTTCTATTCACCTGAACAGGCAGATAGTGAAATGTGGCCTCACTGGTGGTGAGACATCGACTCCTCTGACAGGGGCAGGACCGAGGTAGACAACACCACCGTCACCACAGTTAGCATTAGCTATGCATCAATTGTGTGCCAGGTACTGTTCTAGGGGCTATAACAGTCAAGAAAACAAACAAAGTCTCTGCTTCATGGAGAACTCTATTCTTAGTGTGGGAAGGATGTTAAAAATTAAAAAAAGAAAAAACAAAGAGAATCAGGTGGTGTATCAAGAAGGGAATGAAGAGGTACGAGGTACATTGCTTGGTGGGCTATTCCAGCTTGAGTCATCCAAGAAGGAGACATTTATCTCACGTTTAAATGAAAAGACTTAGTCATATGAAGAACATTTTGTCTTTCTGGAAATCCTGGAGGGAGGGTAGAATTTGACCCTGCCCTTCTCGGCACCTGTAACCATTCCTGAAAAAGCGTCTCACTGGTCAGAATGACTCAAAGCAAACCAGTCAGAGTGAGAATGGATTCTAATTGGTCAGCATGGGTTACTGCTCCAACTGTGCCTCTTGACTGACAGCCCTGTCAGAATAAAAATGGGGAGAAAGGGGGGGCAAAAGATGATAAAGAAAAGACTTGGGACAGATGTCCACTACTACAGATGTCCACTACTGGGGAACGGTAGCAAATGCTAGTTAGTCAGTCAGTCATGGCTAAAATGACTATAACTGAGGGTCAGGAGGATGGTATTACAGTTACTGCTCTGACAGGAATCCACGCAGACCCCGGTTTCAGTTTCCTTATGGAAAAAGTCCTGGCTCTTTCCCTATAATCCTTGTGATTTTGATGTGTTCTCTCCTACCATTGATTCACTTAGAATGTTTTGACACAAGTTACCAGTTACAACCTTGTCTCAAGATTTTAAGGAGATGAATTTCTCACATGGGAAATCACAAACAGAGCCAGTTAGGGCTCTGTCTCTTTACTTTCATGAATCTCCAGACTCTTCTTCTTTCATGGGCTGGTTTCATTTTCAGACTGATTCCCTCGTGACTACAAGTTGGCTGCCACAGTTCCAGCCATCTCCACCAAATCTGACAGTACCTAGTGAAGAGCATAGGCCAACTCTCTCTTATGGCTCCCATTAGGAAAGAGGAAACTGAGTCTCCTCTGAAGAACATGTTTTCAGGAGACACCTGAGACATCTCAGGTATCTCAGGATTATTTTAGAAAGATCAAAGATGGGGTGACTGTTATATAATAAACAAGATTCACTTACAGTTATTACTTAGCCCTCCCCCGCCCCTGCTCATCCTCAAGAACCTCCTTGTCACTTAGCTTTATTCTTTCTGCTCCTGCCTTGCAGAGCAAAGTAAGGAATATGATATTTCTGTTCATGGCTCTAAGGATAGATACAGCCAGCAGGAAGATGATGACCTTCTCCATGTGTGACTCTAGAAATAGAAAAGGCTATTAATCCTCCATTATATGAATCCCATTTTTCCCTAGGTTATTTGGCAAAGATAGGTAATCAGGTTGCATTTTCAGGTTTAAAAGTATAATTGCCTCTCAGAATATCAGAAGCCTGGACCCAGTGACCTGGAGAGATAAATGACCTGCCCATTTTGTGCTTTTCAATATAGATCATGAAAGGGGTACAGAGGAGATCATGGAGGGAGGGAGGACAGAATAAGTGGAGGACCTGACTGGCGACCTTGGGCCTCTGTACAAACTTGGCTCCCAGAATGAGCCCTTCCCTACAGCTCCATGGCTAGACTCCCTTTCCAGCAGTGGCTTGATTTTCTGATGTAATCTCACACAGTAAGCTTGACCTTTCCCTTAGTTAGTCTCTAGCCCCAGCAAAAAGCCATCAAAGTCGCACTTGCAAATGATTTAGATACTGGAATCATCAAATATAGAATATAAGATAAATGTTTGCTATGCTTTAAGACATAAACTTGAAGCTTAACAAATTTAGTAAGGACCAAAGAAGTTGATTAGATTTGAAAATAAATCAAATGAAACTTGTCGACTGTATCAGTCAAAATCGATTTTTAAAAATATTTTATTTAATTATACATACAAGAACTGGAGTATAGGTCAGAAGTACAAGGGGTTAGAGGATTCACCAAAGAGAGAGTAGGGGAAAGAACAGGCAGATCGACTGAAATATGCTGCTGAGGGGAGCAGTGGGTGAGATAGGAGAGGTCTGCTGTGCCATGTGGGTCAGCTCCCTGGCTTCGGATCAAACTCATGCTGCAGAGGCTGGAGATAGCTTCATAGTGCTGAGATGTTAACCCCTGCACCACCAGGAAGGCCCATTCAAAATAGATTTTAAGGTAAACCACATGTAAAGGGGCAAAAAGAAATACTATCTATATCAATAATAGACAAAGAGAATGCAGTTATTATTTAACATATATGTGCCTAGTAATAAAACCTTGAAATACATAAAAATATAGAAATGAAGAAACTGAAGTACAGCTATTCAAATAAATGGACAATAATTTATTGTAGCTGTTAATTTTAACACATACCTCTGTGAATAGTTAATCAGTTAAACTGACAAAAAAGGGGAAGATAAGGTATACATGAATTACACAAAATAAACTTGAGTTAATACACATATATATTTCACATCTAATAAATACAAAATGCATATTCATTTAAAGAGTATTGGAACATTTAGAAAAGTTGGGTGACAAATGAAACCTCAATAAATTCCAAAGAACCAACATCACACAAACTACACTCTGATCATCATGCTGTAAAACTAGGAATTGATAACAGAAGGGTAGTTTTAAAAAATTCCATATGCCTGGAAGCTAGAAAGCATACTGCTGAATAACCCTTTGGTTAAAATGGAAATCACAGGAAAAAGTATGAAGTACCTGAAACTGAATAAAATGAAAACACCATATATGAGAATATGTGGGGCACAACGAAATCACTTCTTTGAGAGAAATTTACAGCTTTAAATACATTTATCACAAAGCAAGAAAGAACAAAAACAAATGAGCTAAGCTTTTAATTCAAGAAGTTAGAGAAAGAACAACTGAGGAAATCCTAAGAATTAAGAAATAGAAATGAAAAATAAAAAATGAGAGCAGGAACCAACAAAATAATGAGCTAAGAAAAGTTTATACTTCTGATAAGTCATTGGCAAGATATCAAAATTTTAAAAGAAACCAGATACAAATTTAAGAACACAACATGAATAAAAAAATAACCATAGGCCAACAGAGATTTTGAAACAATAAAAGAACTGTCATGGACTAATTTGGAAAAATATTTGAAAACATAGGTATAATAAATAAAATTATGAAAAAGAAACAAAATTAGCAAAAGAAAAAAGTTAAAAGTGAATGCATCAATCATTCCCTTAAAAATGGAAATATTTAATGTTTCCCCCAAATTCACACACATGCCAACAAAGGCCAAAACCCAAAAAGTTTTATAGTAGCTTTATATTAAGCTTTCAAGTTACATATAAATAATCTGTCTTAGGCAAGTCGTTCCAGGAAAAAAAGAGAGAAAGCCAGCAAGTGACAATTCAAATGACTCATTTCATTTCTGAACACAAATGACTATTCAAGCAAAAAAAGTTATTTGTTAGTTGATTCCAACAGTGTATTTAAAACAGTATATCATGCTCAACGTGAACACTTTCAGGAAGTAGCAACAATATAAAAATGTTTTAATTCACTAAATTAATGAATGAAAGAAGAATAGATGATATGATTATCTGGATAGGTGCAGAAAGCACATCAAATCTCTACATTTTTAAGAATAATTCTAAGAATAGTAATAATTCTCACAAAACCAGACAGAAAAGTCCCTTTACTTGATTCCTGATTAAGAACACATATCAATATTCTCCAAACAAATAATACTCTAAATACTCTTTTGACATATGTTGCGTTTTTTTAAAGTTTTTTTTTTTAAGATTTATTATTTATACATACAAGAGCTGGGGTACAGGCCAGAGTGTCGGGAGGTGAGAGGATTCACCAGAGACAGAGTGGGGAGCAGAACAAGCAGATGGACTGAAACACACTGCTGAGGGGAGCAGCAGGCAAGGCATGAGAGGTCTGCTGCACCATGTGGGTCCCCTCCCTGGCCAGGCATTGAACTCGTGCTGCGGATGCTGCAGATGCTTCACTATGAGGCACTCAACCTGCTGCACCACCAGGGAGGCCCTCTTTAGACGTGTGTTTAAGCTGGGACTCAGCACAAGGAATGCTCATCATGACCACTACACTTTAACACAGTGCAGGAAATACTGGCTAATGCAACAAGGCAAGAAAAAGAAATACAGCCCAGCAGTGGCTATCAAAACCACAACCTAGAGGGAGATACATTAGGGGTAGATGAGAGGGCTTGAAGTCAAGGATGAAGAAGGACAAGATGAATAAAATAAAACCTATACGAGCTTTTTCCTGGGCATAGTTTGCCATGCTCTGAGGACGATTAGCCCCTCTCCTCTACTTCAGGATGCACAACCCACAACCTGACAAGTCCTGTCTCCAGGAGCTGCCTGTCTCTGTGGGTTCTGTCTGGTGGCTGTGACCAGGACTCAGACTTCCTTCTGTGAGAGCAGGGCCTCTCTGTGATGGGTGATTCCTAGAACATGGACTCCAGTCACATGCAAGGCCATCCACTCAAAACTATGCATCTGATGTTGGGTGGCCTGTGTGACACAGAGCTGTGTCCCAGCCGGGGGTGTCCTCTAGGAGCAGGGCTCCTTCAAGTCAAGCCCGCCCTGTTCCATTCCACTCACCTAGGGCTAAGTTAGCAGGTTAAACCAGTTAACGCCTGCCATGTGACTGCTGACCTGCCAGACTCAAGACTGACTGCTGACCTGCCAGACTCAAGTCGCTGACATCTCCTTGGTCCAGAATGCCGATTACACTACTGGGGAAGCCCTGCTCCTGGCCCCGAGGCCAAGGGGTGGTGCTTCTCCCAGGCAGCCCTGGCCCACTCCCATCTGCACACGGGCCTGGCCTTGGACCTTGAAGCACTCAGGGTCAGACTCCAGGAGTGTGCCAAGGACAAACAGTCTAGCTGTGGCCCGTGTTCCAGAGCAGCGTGGTCTTTCAGCATTGCCATGTCTGTCTGGACTGTGGCACTTTGAGATGCGTCGCTCTCTAGTGAGGTCACTGCCTGTGTACACATTTAGCCTCCCCTGCTAGACTGATGGCTCTTAAGGGGTAAGACTCAGGGTGCTGTAGGATTTGATTAGGTAAACCAACAAGGATAATGGGGTAGAAACAACCCCACCGGTCTGAACCTCTTCAGCTTACTAGAGCCCCTTTCCATCCACTTCCACATGGACGTTTTACCTCTGCTGGGAGGTCACGCCTTACCCAAAGCCACGCCTTACCCAAGGTCACACCTTACCCAAGGCCACGCCTTACTCAAAGCCAAGCCTTACCCAAGGCCACGCCTTACTCAAAGCCAAGCCTTACCCAGGGCCACGCCTTACTCAAAGCCATGCCTTACCCAAAATCAGGCCTTACCCAAGGCCATGACTTATCCAAGGCCACGCCTTACCCAAGGCCACGCCTTACTCAAAGCCACGCCTTACCCAAGGCCATGACTTACTCAAAGCCTCATGGCAAGCCCTTGCTGAGCAGGCAGGATTTGCCATCTTCTGAATCTCCCTTCAGGAGTCTTCTAGCTAAACCAAGACCTTATGCTGCCTCTCTCAGGAGGGGGCTTTACACAGCCCTCTGCCAAGCACTGGCAGAGCCTAGAGCCTGTGGGTTGGTAGAACAGGAGGGGTTCCTGATGGCCACCGCAGCCAGGAAGCAGCCAAACAACTTCAAAGACTGTCAGAGTGGCTTTCCTCCTAAACAACCCCAGGAGTTCCCCCTGGGGCAGCAGTGAGAGGCCAATGGAGATACTCCAAAAGCTCCTTCACACGTGGTAGCAACACTCAAAATTTTGTTTAGGCAGCAGTCAAGCCTGGTGGGCTGGTGAGGGTTCTGCCTCCATCCTGGCCATCAGCCCTACCTTTCATGGGCCCGGTGGGAAATGGCAGGAGAAGCCCAGACCTGGGGCAGAGTAAGGGCTTCTTCGGAAGAGCTGCATTTGTTTACTGCCCGGCATAAGCTGATGCCTACAGCCTGGGGTGGGGGGGTGGGGCGGCTTAAACAACGGAAATTTTTTTCCTCACATTCTGGGAGCAGGCTTCTGAAATCTGTTTCACTGTGTCCAAATCGAGGTGTCCTCAAGGCCGCGCTCTCTCCAGAGGCTTTGACTGATTCGCTCCAGCCTTCAAGGTCAGCATCTTCTTGTCTCCACGGGCCCCACGTGGCGTCGTCTGGGTACCTGACAGTGTCCCTCAGTCTCCACCGCACATATGCACACCACGGTCCAGTCACAGGATCCAGGGCAACCTCCCATCTTAAACACTAACTTCCACATGTCTGCCTCTCTCCCCCATACCTCCCACCCTAAAGAAGGCAGCCTCCACTGGTTCCAGATACTAAGAGGTGGATGACTTTGCCTTCTACAGCCTCTTGCTCCTCATGTTGTTTGAGACCTTTTCTTCCCTTCTGTGGGCCTCAGTTTCCCCATTGTGGCCTTTGAGCCCTGCCTGTGCTGTGCCTTCCTTCCCCCACCTACAACACAACCTGCTGGCTCCTGCATGTTCCCAAGTGGATCTGCCTCTCCTCTCAGCCCTGGAGGGCAAGTCTGAAGTGGGGACACAGTCTTCTCCCTTGGGGCCGTTTCCTGGGGAGTTTCAATTGCCTGAGGTGTTGGAGTGAGTGACTGAAAGGGGCCTTGAGCAGCCTGTGCTCTCGAGGGTGCCTGTCAGACACGTCAACTGCAGTGGCGCCAGCACCTGCCACCAACTCAGGATTTTCCTTTAGGAGGGCCCCAACCCAGGACAGTGAGAAGGAAATGAGGGGAGGGGAGGGGAGGGCATTGATGCAGGCCCCTTCCCTCCCACCTCTGCATCCAATGCACACTTTACTTGAGGACCTCAGGTCTGGTCCCTCTAAACAGACGGGGCCTCAATAAGAACACTGGGGTGACCCTGCCTGCCCCCTCCCCCTCCTCTGCACCCCAGCTGCACTGCTCCCTGCAGTAAATACATGAGCTCACGTCTGGCTGCCTGGCATTCTGGAGACGGTCCAAGGAGCCTGGGCGGGTGGGCGTCCTAGCCCCTCAACAAGGAGCACCCACAACCCCAGGCAGCTCTGCCAAGCCCTGGGGTTCTAAAACCCACCTCTTCGAAGCTGGCAGCAAACCCTGTGGGGCTCCCTAGTGAGTCCTGGGGGACAGCCCCCAAGTCCTCGTGTATGATGTCAGTTATGGTCTCCTGGGCTGTGAGGTGACCTTGAACTCCCCCTCGGCTTCCCTGGGCCCCTTCTTCCCCCACCTTGGCCACCAGGAATCTCAGCAGCATCCGTGATGACCTATTCTGAGCTCCCCTGCTGGAGCCCTACGCTGAACGCTTTCCACGGGTGACCTAACTTACTCCTCCTAACAGGAACACTAAGAGGTTTGGGGTCTTCCTTCTATATAAGCTGAGAAGAGGGGACTCTGGAACATGATGGGTTGGCCTGAGGTCGCCTGTCTGAGGTTTGAGCCTAATTTGGCCCACCTCCAGCACAGCTTCACTGGCTCCCTGCTCTGAGCCATCCCACACACATTCTTGCCCCAACCCGACACATCGCCCCTCTGTCTGCCAAGCATGTCCTTCTCCACCTTCAGACGTGCTTGCCTCTCACCAGCATCCTCATGATCGTGCTTTTCCAGGGGCCCCTTGTACCTTGGTGGATTCCAGATTGCTCTTGTCTCTACTGTAAATTCCCTGCAAATATGGGGTCTCCTGGGCCCACTGCCAGGTTAGGGCAGGCAGGAGGGCCAGTGAGAAGCCTTGAGGTCCTTGCTCCCATGCCAGCTCCTGTCATGGCCACGTTCCGTGGCTGGTTTCTGCTCGGTCTTCCGATTTGCAGCATCTGTTGCACTGGACCCAGCTGAAGTGTCCGTGGGCCCACTCTCTTCGGAGGCGGGGTGGGGTGGGGTGGGGTGTCTGTTCCTGCCTCCTCTGGGCCTAGTGATTTGTTACTGCTTCCCTCCACTCTTTACGGTCAGCAGCTTCGTGTCTCTGCTGGTCTCGCACGGCCTCCTCTGCGTGCCTGCAGTGTCCTTCGGGGACTGGATGCTGCAGAGGAATCAGCTTAAACGTGAGGCGCGCATGCATTGGAATCCACCCTGGAGAGAAGAGAGGGGGCGGTGGGCAGTTCTAGCAGGACCAGGGCTCAGCAGTCCTGGTCATGCTTGTACATTCACACATCATGGCCCAGCCACATAGTCCAGGACAATCGCCCATCTTAAAACATTTACTTTAATCACATCTGCTTTCCCCCATTATACTTCTCTATTCCAGCCCCACAAAGTTCCAGCAGTAGACAGCTTGGAGGGGAGGGGGTGAGATTTTTTTCAGTTTTCTGCAACCACTCACTCCTGGCTTCTGATATGCCCCTGGCCAAGAGCACAGGCTTAGTAGTTACAAAGCTTGGGTTTAAATGCCAGCTCTGCAATCCAGGGGCCTTGTCCTTGAAACTCTCTGAGCTCTGGCTTCCTCCCCTTTGAAATAGGGAGCAAGAAAAATAGGGCACAGCATGCTATCTAGCATAGGGAGGGTTGACGTCTGTCAGTCCTCTCCCCATCCTCCTGGCCCGAACCCAGAGCCTGAGGCACAGCCATCCTAGCGCGTGGGCCAGACCCTGGTTCCTGCCATTGCCTGAGGCTACAAGCAGCATTGCCAGGACTGCTGCCCTTGGCCTGGCTCAAACTGTCCACTGCCCCCTCTCTTCTCTCCAGGGCGGATTCCCATGCATGTACATGCGCCTTGTGTTTAAGCTTCGCGGATGTCTCTGCTACATCTAGTCCCATTTCGGCTTTAGGCTGGTCCGGCAGGACCTCCCCAACATCCAGACCCACTCCTGTGCACTTTCCTGGTCAAGCTTGTCATTTGTCCATCTCCTATTGGCTCCTCTCCCCCAGCTCTACTGCATCCCCTCGGATATTGACCATGTGAAGACAGCCCCTAGGGCACCCCGCTTGTCCACACAGCAGCCCAGTGGGGCAGCTGAACACTGGCCCCTCACAAGCAACTTTCAGGACACAGGGGAATTCTGTGCAGATGGAGAGGGTACACTCAATATTTTGGGCGTTGATATTGTTACCACCTTTTAAGATCAATTAAGATTAGATTTACTGGGGTTAGATGAAAAATTATGGCATGTGAAGCATGGAAACAGTCAAGACAGTGCAATAACTTCACATGGTGACAGCAATAAAAACCAACCAGGACCGAGAGAATAGGCTAGTAAAAGCACAGGTCTTTGTACCTCCCACAGCTGTCCCACAGCTGTCCTGCACCATCACTGTGCCAGGGGACCCTTTCCCACCTCCCCCTTCCATGAAATTCTGCTGCAAACCTACTCTTTCTAGAGCTTCTACCCACTCATTTGGAGGGTGCTAGACCCTGGCCACTAGGTCCCTAGAGACCATCAGACATGTGAACTCCCCAGCCAGGTGCTCCTCAAACTTACTGCAGGTAGCTGTGCACCAAGTGTGCTCATCTAGAATCTCTAGGGACAAAAGCTCCCAGCAGCTGGGTTTTAAAAATGCTCTGAGAAGCTCTCCAGAACACTCAGATTGTGGAATCCCTGATCATCGAGGTGCAGCATGGAGGCGAGAATGAATCAAGGTCAGAGCCCAGCACAGCTGGACTGGAGAGACCCCCAGAGAGTCCCCTGGCTGATCCACGATCCCAACACTCAGCCTGCCAGGTGGCACTGCACAGATGTGCCCGTGACTGCCAGCGCAGGGCCCCCAAGGTCTCCTCACATCTGTAGGCACATCTTTCATCCTCAAATTGGGGCAGCCTTGCCGCTGAGCCTGCCCAGAGTGGGTGGGGCTGGGTTCTGCCTGAGAGATCCAATTATGGAAGTTTTCCAGCAAATTTGCCTCCAGGAGAACAGGTCATCAGAAATAACCCTCCATGCCTTTCCAAGTTTTGGGGCATAAAAGATGTGTCCCCATTCCTCTGTGTTTCTGAATTCTCCCATAGATTATGGAATTCCATATTCCTCTGGACCACACCTGAGTTGTTCAGGTGGCGCTCCTTCCCCTTCTCCCAAGCACACAGGTATCATCGTCTGATGGGGGACAGAGGGAGTACGTGGATTTAAAATAGCTCAGAACACAGGAAAAAGCTGGTGTGAGATCTCCCTTCTGTATGGTAATATTTTGTCAAATAAGGGCAGCTCGCATGGCCTCATAAAGTAAGGAAAATATTTTCCGCATCTGATTTCATCATAGGGAAGACAATATGTCCCTCAGCTTTTATGTGGTTTTCTGTTTTGAGGATGAAACAACCACTAGCTCTCCCACCCCAAGTACAGAATTAACATGTTTCGTAGTTTACAAAATGCTTTCACGTGTATTATCTCCGTCAGCCCTGAAGATCCTATGAGATAGGCATTGTTCTGGCACCATCAGACTTTGGCAGATTGATGGGGGGGAGATTCCATTTCTAGGGAAGCCCAACAATTAATTAAGTCTTGGTTTGGTGACATGGGCTTAGTATAAGTCACTCCATTTTGGATCGGCTGTCTTGTTTTTAACAATATATCTTGCCTGTTTCCCTCATAGGAAAACCTTGCATTTTAGAGCAGACGCATTCAAAACAACTGACTGAAAGAATGTCCTGGAGATTTTCCATTTGTTCCTCCAGATCTCTTTCTCCACCTTTCCCATCGCTCTCTGTGGTCCACATCAATAGGGCCCTTTGCCCGCTGGCTTGCAGTCAGGTCCAAGCCCTGCAGAGCCCTGGCAGATGTGAGAGGAGGAGAGGGGTCGGCAACCTAGGGTTCCTGTCAATCATTCTCTCCCCATCACCCTCTCCTGTCAGTCATGCTCTACATCACGCGTTCTTGTCTGCAAAGCCTTCTAAGGGTGCCTCCCTTCCAGCCTCAGCCCAAGGTGTGGTCATAGCCTCATCTGGCAGAGTCATACTGGTATCTGAGGCAATAAGAAAATTGAGTGCCCCTATACACTCCATTAATTAAATTTTATCAATTAATTAAAAGGTATTGACTAGTTGAAAGGCAGGTGTATCAACATATAAATTATCTTAATTTTAAGTATTTTATTGACACTCCATACAGAATGTGTTATAATTTTATTTTCCTGAACTTCATGGGAGCAAACTCATGATGGGTGGATGTACACTTTATCAGAGATGTGGACACGCCTCCTTAATTTTGAAAAAAATGAGAAAAAGTAAGGTGATTGGAAGTGTGTGAATCATGGGTAAGCGTCAGTTCGGATGAGATTAGTACAGATCAAACAGAAATAAAGATTTTATGAGTCTTAGTTTCATATTTGAAATGGAGATTTGGAAATTAAAGTATTGTGGACTTTGAACTTTTAAATATAGAAAAATACATTCGATGACTATATCTGATTTACAAAAACACCTTTAAATATATGATGACTTAGGCATTGTAGAAATTGCATTTGAAATAGTTTTAAACTAATACGAAGTATCCATCATTACTAACGTAAAGTCAGAATTATACTTGGATCTTCTAAAACTGATTGACATAGTGCAATCTTTCTCAAAGTTGGAAGTGGTCTTAAGAATAATTTTAACCACACCAGTTGGTGCTATCCGGCATTTCAGATAGTCACCCGACAAAAATGGCAATTCTTTCCATTGAAAATGACCTCAGTCAACATGTAGATTATAAAAAACAGAATTGATTCGTTTACTTCCCTTTGAAATGAAGAAAGTAAAATGAAAATACATTCCAGTTTTGAAATGAATCAAGCATTTGTTAACATTACTTAAAGCAGTGAGTTACTTTTAATTTCTCCATATTTTTAAAGTCCCTTTAATGTTCGGAGGGGGAGAAGCCATTAAAATGCACAGAGACATATTTATCTAGGGAAAAATAATTTTCCCTTTTGCCTCAGGCTCCAACATGGCTCTGGAGACTGTTTTTATTTAAGATCTTGATATTTTGCTCTTCGTGGATATTTTGTTCATTTCAATTTGAAAAAAATATGCTTTAAATTTTTCTTGATCTTGATTTGGGGTGTTTTTTTGGTGACCCCTTCGGTTTGCACTGGAGTCCCGCCCCCAGGGTCACGACTGTTCCTGGCCCTGTCTCTGGACCCACACCTTTGAAATAGTCCCTTAATACATTTCTCTTCCAATTACCCCATCCGACTGTACTCCCACTTCCTGTTGGAGTCCTGATGACCTGAGCAAGCTTAAGGAATTTGCCCAAGGTCACATGGTCAGCAAGTAGCAAAACCAGCCTTCAAATCCAATTTGATCTGACTCCAGAGTTCTTTCCTGCTTCTCTGTGCCCTGTGACCTCCCTTGTGAGAAGGACGACTTGCAAAAAGTGAGTGAGAGTCCCCAGGAGGCAATCAGTTAATGACGTCCCAACCATGCTTACTCCAGGGGTCTGGCAGCACAGCCTGAGCAGGAGGCTGCCAGCTGCCCTTAGCTCCCCAGGCTGCATGGGGGCCAGCGCCACTGGACTGCCTTGCTTTTCTAAGTCATCCTCTAGTTGAAACTGACCCCACGTGGCGGTCAGTGAGCAGCCCCCAGAGTCTGCACCCAGGCCTGTGCCAGGTGTGGAGATTCCTCTTGTGATGACTTCTGAGCACACAGCTCAGGATGACATTAACAGCTGTTCATTTGCACTTGAAGAGAAGACTCTGGAGAGGGTAACCTTAGGGCTCCTGGAGGCTGGCAGTGCTCCTAGTAAACAGAGACCCCCAGGCACAGCCTGCCCTCAGATAGGAGCAAGCCTGGGTGAGCCCTGCAAGGGGAACAGGGGCAGGCTGGATGGCATTTCCTCCAAGCTCGGGGTGTCGGGAATGCAAGAATTTTGCCTCGAATGTGATCTATTGCCTCAAACAGTGCCCATTGATGGACAATTAGATCAAGAAGATGTGGTCTGTGCACACAAGGGTATACTGTTCAGCCACAAGGGAAGAGGAAATGCTGCCATTTATGGCAAAACAAGTGGAGTTCCAGCAAGTCAGAATGAAAAAGACAAACAAGCACTGGACTTTCCCATAGTGGGTGAGCTGACAAAATAAAATATGCACAAAACAAAAGGACACTAAGAAATTGGGTGAGGTTAAGGGGGACAGGGACTAGAGGATATAAAGGATTAAGGCATGGTGGTGGGGGGAAGATGACAAACTGAGTGCTTTAAAAAGTATCATTCAGAGTGACTTTATCTGGCTACAGTTTCTGGACAGAATTTGGCTCCTTGAGGTGGTCCCTCGTGAGACAGCAAAGACAGATGACGACTTATCTTTCTGGGCCTCAGTTTCCTCACTAATAAAATGGAAGTAGCTGGAGTACCTCATAGGTAGGAGGCAGGAGAGGCAAGATTTGAAGAAAAAATGAATGCTATTTTTAAAAATAGAGGAATGGGGTTTAACTCATCCTTTTTGTGTTCTAAGAGTCACCTATGAGCTATACCGTAGAGTTACCCACTCACTTAATGAGGATTTTTAGAAAATGTAGCATTTATTAACATTAGGAGAATTGATATGAACACTTAGGCGTTTATTATACAAATTTTCATTTCATGACTGGGAAGCACCAGAGCCTGTTCAACAGCAGGTACAAGATGGCATACAACACAATAGTGACCTGCTCGCATATAAACAAATTAGGTAATGTGATATGAGGTGGTGGTGGGTGAAGAGTGTGGTAGATACTGGGTGTGTTAGTGGTGACAGTGGTGGTTGTTTTATCTCTGGTGATCAAGTAACTTCTTTCTTAAAGAGCTAGGATTTGAGTGGAGATTGAAATAGCATGAAAAATCATCCATGAGAAAGATCATGTAGTGTCACAGTTAGCAAGAACAGCAAGTGCAAAGGCCCTGAGGCAGGAATGTTTGGCAGATCTGAAGAAAAGCAAAACCAGCTATGTGACCAGAGCAGGCTTAGCAAGCTGGAGACTGATGGGAGATGTGGTGATTGGGGTAGGCAGGGCCAGGTCATCTGGGACTGGGTATCTTATGAGAGGTTTGGGTTTTTTGCAAGTGGAATAGAAGCCATGGGAGGAATTTTGAGCTAAGGATTAACATAATTTGACTAATGTCTGAACCGGCCCTTGTGTCCATTGGTGGCAAAGAATATATGGGAGGATGGAAGCTGGAAGAAAAATTATGAGATTTCTGCAGAAATCCAAGTGAGAGGTATGGACGGCTTGAGCAAGGATGGTGGTTGGCAGAGAGAACTGGTGGATTCTGTACATAGGGTGAAGGGAGGGTTAAGGATTTACAATGGACAACATAGAGTAAAACATAAAAAGGATAGTAGATTTTATATGTAACTATATAGAGTTTTATTTTTAAATGATGCTCCTATCCCTATATTTTTAACTTGAGCAACTAAGTAAGCATAAAGAATTTATTTCTAGAGGTAGGGAAAGTGTGGGTCTTGGAAGACAGCTGGAAAAACCAGAATTTGCCTTGGAATAGGAATAGCACTTGCAAAGCTAAATACATATGAGTACATTTGAAGAACTATCAGCATGTGAGTAATAGAAACATCTTTCTAATTACTGATGATTGATTAATGTGGTTTCATCTCCAGACCTGTAGAAGAAATAACTAAATTAAAATAAATACTGATATTTTGGCATGTCCACCCAGAGACTTCTGCAGTCTTGGGTTTGTGACTAATTAAGATCCTCGAGGGTCAGGGCTTTGCATTGTTTGGGGCTTTGCATTGTTTGGGGCTTTGCATTGTTAACTTTGCCACCTCCAGGCTTAGCCCAGGTCCTGCTTGCTTTACAGAAGACGGCTCTAGAATGGAAGCTGAAGGATGGGAATGCATGTGGCTAGGCCCCTGCTCTGTTCCTGTGACCTCATGGTGGCCTTCGCTGGAGCACCCCACCAGACCTGCACCCCCATGAGGATCCTGTCCTCCCATGAAGATGATCCTTCCTGCCTCCGGTTTCTGCTTTCCCTGAGAGCTCACCGCTGAGCTGGAGGCAGGATGTATGTTCATCTACATGATGTGTCTCATCTTTATTGTGGCTCAAGAGATGGAGTCTTTGGGCTGCAGGTACAATGGCTGACCCAAGTAGATGTTATTTTATGCCACCCAGTTTTTTAAAAACTCTGAAAAATAAAATCACATCAGTTAGGCCGTTGTCCTGTCTTCACACTAGTGACTGGACTTCCTGAAACAATTTTTTTAAAGAAATGAACTAGGTATGTGGGGCAAAAAGCCTGTTCAGGGGCCACCTGGTTGGCCTGGGGAAGAGCCAGGGTGTCTCTCAACCAGCCCCTGCTGCAGAACCAGCCTCCATAGAGGGAGCATTTGTACTGCTCACAGCCGGTGTCAGCTGCACACGTCTGCTCCTGTGTCTGACCCGGGGTGGGCACCTCTTCCCTCTTGGCTGGTCCACGTTTGTGTGTCTGGGGCCCAGTTGACAGCTGACTAATGTGGAATGGCCATGGCTGGGCATTGCGCTTCTTCCCAACCTAAACTGACTTTCATGGCAGTCACAGGAGTCCAAGAAGAAAAAGGAATTGGCTAAGGTCTCCTGGAACCTCTGTGCCAAGTTCACACTTGATACTTCTAGTGCATTCTTCTGGCTAAAGCAGCCACGAAGTCATTTTATTTACTTACTTATTTATCATTTTTTATTTATTTATTTTTTCTTTCATTCATTCATTCTTTTAAAAAAGATTTCATTGATGCATACAAGAGCTGGAGTACAGGTCAGAGTCATGGGAGGTGAGAGGATCCACCAGAGACAGAGCAGGGAGCAGAACTGGCAGATGGACTGAAATACACTGCTGAGGGGAGCAGTGGGCAAGGCAGGAGAGGTCTGCTGCGCCATGTGGGTTCCCTCCTGGGCCAGGGATCAAACTCGTGCTGCTGTGCTGTGATGCTTCACAGTGTGGCACTCAACCGCTGTGCCACCAGGGAGACCCCACAGAGTCATTTTAAATATAAGTAGTGTCTGTGTGTGTGTGTGTGTGTGTGTGTGTGTAGGATGTTTGTGGAGGGGAGAGCCTGCACCTCTTGATGGGAGGAATATGAACTCACAATGCAAAGGACTCAGATGCAGAGGGGCTGAAGACTGGGAGCAACGCTGCTTTCCCAGTCTCTTGTTGAATGGGACCCTTGTGATGTGTGAGCAGTGGCCTCTGCCAAGGGCAGGAGAGCCCTGGGGATGAGCAGGTGGGGAGCTGGGCATGGGAAAGGAGCCCTCTGCTTCCTGTAATTCCCAGGCTCCAGGTAGTGAGGCTCCTTGTGATATGCTCTGTCACCATCTTGCAGTTCCATTTTGGGGTGTTACCTGGATGAGGGCATCAGAATCACCCCTTGGACATCGACTAGCTGTGTCTCTTTCCTTTACAGAAAACTGCGGCCAAGAGAAGGGAAGTGAGATCAAGATCTCACAACTGCTGTCGACTGCAGGAGAAGCTAAAGATGTCTGGGGGCCCAGGAAGAGTTGGCTTCATGATTTTTAAAAGGTAAAATGACAGCTCTTTCTGAATATATGCAAAAGACACAAACACACTGATATAAAAGAATACCTGCACCCCGATGTTTATAGCAGCACTCTTTACAATAGGTAAGACCTGGAAACAAACTAAATGCCCAAAAGCAGATGAGTGGATCGGGAAGCTGTGGTACATATATGCAATGGAATACTACTCAGCAATCAAAAAAGAAAAACTAGATGCATTCATAGGAACATGGATGGAACTGGAAGGGATTATGCTCAGTGAAGTAAGTCAGAAGGCAAAAGAAAAATACCAGATGGTTCCTCCCCTAGGAGGAATATAAGAGAACCAAATAAGGATCAAGGAAAGGAATAAGAACAACAACAACAACAACAATAATAATACTACCAATAAAGACACAAAAACCAAAAATGAAAAGACAAGGACAAATTGGGGACACTTGATGGGGAGCGAGGAGGGGAAAGTTGAGGGCAGATGGGAGTACAGGGGGCTGAGGTGAGGGTGCACTGGTGGTGATGGGGAATACATGGGGATTACAATTGATGTCAAATATATATAAATTAAAGGGGAAAAATTAAAAAAAATAAATTAAAAAAAATGACAACCCTTTCTAAAGTGAAGGAGGAAATTAAACTCATTCGATTTTAGGAAGATCTGAGAATAAGAAGAGGATTTCAGGACCAGAAAGGATAGGGATGTAGCTGGCAAAGGGAGAGAAGACCGAGGCCAGCAATGCTGGGTAACCATCTCAGCGTCTGCAAACGACCCGCCGGCACCTTTGTGGAATTTGATCTCAAGAGCATGCTTGTGAGAAGGGGGACAAAGGCATGATGACTCAATTCCCTTGCCTTAACCTCTTTGCTTACCATACGCTGTCTTTTCTGTCTTCATCAAAGAAGATGCACAAGCCAGGTCTTAAACAGCACCCAGAATTCAGCATAATAAAATATATTCACTGAATGCCCGGGATGTGCTGGGTACCTGTATGGAGATGGTCATAATGCAGCAGAAAGATCAGACGTGGTTCCCACTTTCAGGTGTTTGAACCCTCATGAGCAAAGACAATCCCCCAAGGAGTACAGAGGGATGAAGTAGAGAGAAGAGGCAGGGCAGAACATGGCACGAGGGCGCTCCTGGATGACAGATTTATCCTGGGTGCTCTGGGAGGGCATCCTGGGGGAGGTGACCTTTAAGCTGCAGTCTAAAAGTCAAGAAGGAGGCGGCGAAGTGAGAATCCTAGGAAAGACCATTCTGGCAGATGGGCCCTGTAGCACAAGAAGAGCCTTCTGATCAAACCCGAGAAGGAAAGTGGCCTCTCTCTGCAGAGTGGCCTAACCTGTCACCTCTCCCGAGGAGCAGGCTTTGCTTGCCAAACAAAGAGTTTTGTTGCTTTTTTCCCAAAGCTTTTTCCTGTTTGAAAACAGGCTGTCAGAGCTGCCTCTGAAACCATTTGCTTGGCTCACGGGGGAGTAAACACCCTGGCCCTCCTGTCTTCACGGCCTTTGGTGGAACCAGCACCCTGGTGTGTGTGGGGCAAGAAAGACTGGAGCCCTGGAACCGCATCCAATTTCCACCCCACCCCACCCCGACCCCAGTAACAAGATCCCAGATACTTGACAAGCGGGCCTTCTCCCCACTTCCCGCACCGTCCCTGCCCCTGGAATTCTTGGGCAGAACAGCTGCGCTGTGGGCTCAGTTTTCAATGAAACAATAAAATACTCCTGTGTGTCCCTAAGAGGATGGCATTTATGACTGGGGTGGGCCAGCTTTCCTGCACAGACACCCCTCCCCAATTCCCAGGCTCCCAGCCCAGACGCCCACATGGCCCACAGCCCATCCTTAAGCCTCTGGGAACTGCAGCATGCTCGGCTCAGAAGGTCCTTGCCCTAAGCAAGCTGGTGCAGAGAAGTGCATGCATATCTGGGACTCGGAGGGACCTTCCCAAAGATGAGAAAAGTGCGCTTTCGTGTCCCATGCTACCCAGCGGGGTTCCCCTGCGCCCCTGGCCCTGGCCCAGCACCCTGTCCCAGAACCCTCCCCAGCCCACTGCACACAGCGCTGGGGAGGCCTTCTGATCTCTGGTTCAAGGACAGGAAAGCCCTCACTATGAGAAGAAGGCAGGTGTGGCCCCCATTCCATCAGCAAGCACCCCACTCCTCTTCCAGAGTCCCTGCCTTTGCCCCAGGGGCTTCATAATGGAGCAAGAAGTCCTTGACTTTTCTAAATTTCACTGTACCCAGAGTGCACTGGCCTTTGTGCTCTGACACCCCTACTTCCTTCCAGGTGCCAGACTGGAGCTCCCTCACCTGGGGCCAACCCCCAGCTTCCACGTGGGGGCGCGGTGGCCCAGTCCACAGCTCAGCATCAGCCGCCACCGTGTGGGCAGTGATTTTGCACATTTCATTTAATTTTGCCCTTTTCTGATTTATACAGGGGAAGCAGAGGGAGAAGCACAGGTCTCATAAATATAATCTAAGCGAGACGAAGAGAGGCGTTATGAGGCGTGCCCAGGAGGAGTAAAGAAGCGTCGTAAGAAGCTCACCAGCAGTGAGTTCAAGTGGATGCCAGACATGTTCCTGCCTCAGGGCCCTCTACCCATGAAGCGGTCCTGGTTCCCACTTGCTTCGATGCCCCCACCAGCTTTGTGAGTCAGCCTGTGAGGGAGGCTTCCCTGACCTCCCCCCGCACCCGCTTTCCCTGCACCGCCCCCCTACACCTGTCTTCAGGGTCTTCTTGATCCTGCTCAACTTTTCTTTCTCCCCGACTCCTCCCCCAGCACTTATCACCATCGAACACACTTTCCTTTTAGTTACAGGTCCTTTTGTCCGTCTCCTTCTATTATCCTAACACCTAACATCCTAATATTGTGTCTGGTACCTGAGACACCCTCTTGTTTTTAAGCACTGATATTCATTAATATGCAAGAATGTGAAACTGTAAAGGAAACAAATTCACACACATGTTCAAAATATGGGCTGTACACTGCAAACATTGTGTCCTCAAGGCAAGGTGTGATTACTATTTCTTTTAGATCCTTGAGAAACCTATGTTAGGTAAGTCTGTGATCATGCTTTGGAATATTTGATTTCACTGCACAATTTCAGAAATACACTATGCAAGGTGGTAGGAAAGAGCTTTGAAACGACTGGGGTCAGAGTTAGAGCAGATACAAGTTATAGGTAGAACTCAAAGCAGGAGGATGAAAGCCAGGAAGGCTTCTTGGAAGAAGCAATATGACATGCATTTTCTGGCTGATGTATGGGACATGTTGGGTCAGGTTTTGCAGCAGGCTTTTACACAACAGAGAAGGACTGCGAACAGCAGCCTGGACCTGTCTGGAATACTTACCAGCTATTTGCTGACTGTCTTTGACGTGGGAACCTTGTACTCTTGGTCAGGAGGAGCTGAAAGCCTTTCAGAGACCACATGACTCGGAAGCAAGAACCAAGGGGTAGCTGTCCCTCAGCCTGGAGGGGCAGAGCTTGCAGACCTCCCAAGGAGGTCTTGAGGGAAGGGGTTAGTTAAGCCCCCAGAGCAAGGACCACCTCCCCTCCTACCAACCAGTTGCCCTGATTCTCTAGATTCATTCTTAGTGAAAACATTAATTACCTGGTGGTGTGCGCTCAGGAAGGATGGGCCCTTATCTGAACTGCATTACCTGCACCAAGTACTCACTTGTACTTCTCACTGTAGCAGCAACCTGTGTTATTAGGTATTTTGCTGGTGAAGATCAGAGGGGATTTCCAGCCCGGGTGGAGTGGTGAGAATAGACTGGAGTTCCACTCAGACCCCTCAAAGTCTGGGTCACACTGCCCTGCTTTTAAACAGCACAGGCCTCAAAGGCCGAGGTTCCCTTTGGGGGGCCCCTAGGGCCCCTCTTGCCCACCTCTAACAATTCTCTCTTCCCAAGGGAATGCAGAGTTCTATGGAAGGGCTAACAGAAAATAAAGCCTTTAAGACCAAACTTCTGAAAAGAGATAAACCATAAAACCTTACACGTAACCAGAGAAAATCTTATTTTGGTCAACCCAATGAGTAAAGTATACGATGCCCCAGAGCGAACTCAGTTTGGGTTCAGGAAATTTTTTCTCTTTCTCTACGCACAACACAAAAAATGAGCATCATTTCATCCTAACCTCAGAGAAATTTGCTGCAGCCTGGGCCCCTGGCTGGTGGATGAGTGGTGGGGCTGGGAGTCATGCTGGCTCTGAGTTCTGAGTCCCACATTCAATCCCAGCAGCGACTTACCAGGAGGCAAATGAAGCTTCGGCTTGTTTCCCTGACTTGCCCAGCTCCTTGCATGGGCTGGAAGTTGCCCTGGCTTTGTAATTTCATGCCAAATAACGATAACATCTTTGTGAAGGCATCAAATAAATTATTATATCAGGAAACAAATTGTATCCAAACACTCAGATCTTGCTAAAAGTATTCATTCATCAAGAGGAAGAGATACGGGCCTTCCTGGTGGCACAGTGGGTTGAGCACTGCACTGTGAAACATCTGCAGCACTGCAGTGCGAGTTCGATCCCTGGCCAGGGAGGGGACCCGCATGGCACAGCAGACCTCTCCTGCCTCTCCCGCTGCTCCCCTCAGCAGTGTGTTTCAGTAGATCTGCCTGTTCTGCTCCCCTCTGTCTCTGGTGAGTCCTCTTACCTCCCGTGACTCTAGCCTGTACCCCAGCTCTTGTGTGCATTAAAAAATTTTTTCTCTTAAAAAAAAAAGGAAGAGATACGTTTCTAGTAGCAATGATTCATCTCTAGTAGAAGACACTCTTGGATTACTCTCTCAGCCCATTGAAGGAAGTCGAATGACATATATGTTCACAACAGAAAAAGGATTTTCCCTCTTTTGCTGATTCAACATGACTGATTCAACATCATCGACAAAGATAACATAATACAGTGGGGACGTTGATGGCAGATTTAATGAGTGTTGGAAATACAATGAGTGTTTAATCACTGCATTAAAAAATTGGAAATGTCCTGGTATCCTAGAGCTGATGAGCTGATGTGTGAAAGAATCTTACTAGACGTTTCCCCAAATTTACTAACAATCCTGAAACTATACGACATTCCTCAGGATAAGTTGTGAACCTGAAAGAAACTTTTCTGAAGAATCCATATTAAAAACCAAAATTTGTTTTAACCACGTTACAAGACAAGCTAAATTACCCTTCTGTTCTCTCTGTAGCATATAAAACTATTTTTAGGTAGGAAGAATATGCAGACAAAATATATCGGATTAGTGATAGGCTACTTTGCTTTATTTTCTAACTTTTCATGGTACCTGTCATTTTTTCACATTTGTAATTCACGGTGATTTATGTTTTCTCCTTTAAATACCTACATTAACTTGCTGGACCACAGACAGGGGGACTTGAACATCGGGAACATGCGTCACTGTTTCACAGGTTAGAAGCCCCAGGTCACGGTGTGGGTGGGGCTGGCTTCTTCTGAGGGCCCCGGGGGGCAGGTCTGCTGCAGGCTTCTCGCTGGCTTGTCTGCAGCAGACTCCATCCTCCCTGTGCGTTCCCTGCCTGTGTCTCCCTCCTCATGTGTCTGTGTCCTCATCGTCTTTTTTCACAAATACACCGGTCAGATCAGACGATCCACCCCGATGACCTCATTGTGACGTAATTACACTGGAAAGGTCCTCTCTCCAAATCCACTCACTTTCGGAGGCACGGAGGGCCAGGACTTCAACACCTAATTTGGGGGGACACAATTAAGCCCATGACAGTCCTCAATCTTGTCTCGTTTCTAAAGAAGGATCTGCATACATATATATATTTTTAAGTTTCGAGCACCAGAAAATCTGGACCTAGACATATGGTGTCTCTTTTGTTCACAGCATCACATATTCTGAAGTTTACAACCTCTCACGTTCAGGAAGTTCTTCCACTTCAACAAACAGCACCCGGGACCTCTTGCTTCCATGTCCAGCCAGGTGCTGCTCCCACTCCGGCTTCAGCGAGGATGACCAGGGCCACTGCTACCTCAATGTCTGGGTGTACTGAGTGAAGTGGGGGAGTCAGAGGTGCTTCGCCAGTGTATACAGGGTGGTCACACGGAGCCCTGTGATTTGGAGGATTTGGGATTTGTTATTTTCCCATCAACATTTAGAAAGATTTTTTTAAGATTTATTTATTTAGGCACACAAGAGCTGGGGTACAGGCCAGAGGTGTGGGAGGTGAGGGGAGTCACCAGAGACAGAGTGGGGAGCAGACGGGCAGATAGACTGAAGTACACTGCTGAGGGGAGCAGAGGGCATAGCAGGAGAGGTCTGCTGCGCCATGTGGGTCCCCTCCCTGGCCAGGGATTGAACTCGTGCTGCCGAGGCTGCAGATGCTTCATAGTGCAGTGCTTAACCCCTTGTGCCACCACCAGGGGGGCCCAACAATTAGTCATTTTTAATCATTGATGAGTAAAGGGACACTTCATTTGCCTTTTGCACCAGGCCTTCAGATGCTGTCCCCAATCCAGAAGTGGAACCGACACAGCTTCTGGGGACAGCCGTATTCACCCTTGAGGCTGCCTGGGGTCTTCCCTAGGGAGCCGTGGAGGATGAGCATGGCTGGAAGGAGGAGTAGCGTGCGCCCAACACGGGTGAGAGTCAGTGAGGACTGAGTGTGAAATCCAGAACTAACCCCTCCTCCAGTGCCATGTGGAGAGCGCCTGAGGCTTGAACTCTGGGGTGGCGGCCAGGGGTTTGCGTGCCAGTGCTCTCCTTTACCAATGGTGGCCGTGGGTGTGTCACCGACTCTTGTGGGTAAGGCATCTGCATCTACCAAAAGGGGGCGGGGCCAGGAATTCCAGCGTCAGGGCTCACACAGGTGCCACATCTTCTTCCCTGGCATCCTTTGAGTCGGGAGTGACCGCTGTGCATGGTGGTTATGGTCAGGGAAGGCTTGTGGGGGGGTGGCATGGAGAAAAGGGCAACCTAGGCCAGCGCTTGGAGATGGGCGTGTACTAGACAGGTGTGAGATTAGAAGAAAGAAGTAGCCAGAAAAAGGACTGGGGCTCCCCTATCAGTGAGCTCCAGTGTCTGGCCAGGGAGTGTAGGGTCCACGTGCTGTGAGCTCCCAAGGACTCCCCTGTGGAGATGATGACAATTCACATTAGCTGTTAGCTCCTTTCAAAGACTAGGTCAGGAGAAAGCAAAGCCAGCCCTCTTGGGGGGAGGGTCCTGGGAGGGGGCGGAATTACTGCAGGCTGGGGGACAATCAGCCTTGGTTGACCAGCAGCACCAGACACACAATGCAAGGCACCCATGAGTCAGCACGGTCTGTGCACCCTGTCCTGCCTTCCTGAGGAGCTGCAGCCTGGCTTCTGTGGGCAAGAAGCGTGGGTCTCTGGGCTGGCACAGGGCCTGTGGGCTCAGGATGCTGAGCGAGACTGAGATCAACACTGAGGAGATGGCTCTGTGGGGCTGACAGTATCACAGAACGGGGGCAGGATGTGTGACAAAAGCTGGGGAGGACACAGGAGAAGCAGTGTTGGAGACAGCATAGTTCATTCAGGACTAAGACCCACTCTCTGGACTTGCAGCTGTTGGACACCAGAGAAACCCCTCCCACCACCCCAGTGCCAGGGGATGCTCAGGTGACACCAAGCAATGGTCAGACCCAGACGAGGGCACAGACGCTGAAGTGGCCCCATGCATTGTGACCTTGCAGCCGCCAGCTTTGAGGTGGCCAGGATACCCCTCCAGGTCGTCCCCTTCAACATGGCTTTGAGCACTTTGATCCTACAGGGAGACTATAACAGAGCACCTTGGGACATGCATCGGGGCCACCATGTGACAGGCAGCATCGGTTCCTCCCATTCTGGGCATGCTGGGTCTGCAAGGCCATGGTGGAGCAGCCAGTGCAGGGGGTTTCTGGGGTGGAAAGATGAGGCTCAGGGCCCTTTGGGCAGATGAGAAGCCTGGGCCCTTGCTGGCCTAACTACTGAAGACCACTCTGCTTAACTCTCATAGGACGTGGGCTGCTCCTTCTCTGCAAGATTAGACCCAAACCTCTGGCCATGACACAGGGGCTGCTGTGAGCTGGCCCTTGTGACCTTTTTCTTGATGTGCCAGTGTCATAAACTAATTTGTTGACTTGTGGCAAAGAGCCCCTTTTCTGTGCAGATTGTGCCAAATGCTGTAGAAACCTTGGTCGCAGTTGTGAAGAAAGACTATACGTATGACGGTCTCTGGGCGTTGTGCCACCATCTGCATCCCCAGGGTGGGGGCCTGACCCTGAGCTGTTAGGGAAGGAGCTCTCACCTGAGGTCTGGTGGCTGGAGCAGGACCCTAGGGTGCCCATGTAGAGCTTGGGGTGGATACACTGGCCCTCACTTGTCTAGACGGCGCCTCTGCCACTTTGTGATGTCCTAGAGGAGTTGCGGACAGTCAGCGATCGACAGGAATCTGGTGCAATCGGCTCACCCGGTCTTAACCAGTATCCAGCACAGAGAGACCCCTGTGGGCCTTGCGCTGTGAAGCCTGAGCACGGGGGTTGGGGGGGGCACTGTCTGCCAGAGGCCGAGGAGCAGGACCCTCAGATGCTGCAAAGAACCTGTGTGTATCAAGAAGCCTCTGCTTTCCGATTTCCTTCCCTATCCAGGTGGGACTCTGCATTAAGAGTCCAGGGTACTTTTGCAAGGTCTACAAAACTTCCAAATTTGGTCTGGACTTAAAAATCAAAAGCACTAGAAGAACTGATTTGAGCTACAGCGTGAAGGATTTAGGTAAGGAAAAGAGATGCTTTGCAAGAAGTAAGAGGCGTGTGTTCATGCAATGGGGTTGGGGGGTAGTCAGTTAGATTTCCTCCTTTGGAGGCCAGCAGGCAGACGTCCCTTCTGTCAGGGGGGAGAACCAGTGTTACTGAGAACTTTCTAGATGCCAAATATGGTGTTAAGTGCCTTCTACCCCAACAGTGTCCTTGTGACGGGGGCAGAGCAGCCGGGCCGGTGAGGATACCAAATGGTGCTGTGGAGTTAGGAACAGTTGCTGTTCTAAGCCTCCCCAGGGATCCCCACTCTCTCGCCCTCTGCTGGGGTCATCAGGAGTTCCCTGTTCTCCAGTACTTGAAGAAGTCCCAGCCAAGGCGTGAGGACCCGCTCCAGTTACCAGTTGCCTACTGGTCCCCATCACCGTCACATTCACCATGGCCCCAAGAGGTATATCACCATCTCCAGTTTATAGGAAACTCAAGGCTGAGCGAAAGCAGTTCACATGATTTGAATGGTAGGGTCAGAGGCTCAGGTCTGTCTCTGGGGTTTGAGGTACAGACCGGAGGGGGCAGCTCTGCGGAGTCAGGTGCACAGATCGAAGATCCCATGTGGAAAACCTGGTCTCTGAGACATCCCTGAAAACAGCAGCAACACTTGCTGGCAGGAGACTGCAGGGCCCCACGGAAGACTTCTCTGGCCCTGTCGAGAGCTCACAGCCCTCATGTCGTGTTGCTCCCTGCTGGAGTTTGGTGGAGAAGGTACCCGGGTAAGGCCATGTGGAGAGATGGAGGGTGCTCTGGACACGTGTACAGGATCTCATTCCTACCCCTGCTCTGCCCCACACATCACTGTGTGTCCTTGGCTGAGTTGCCTAACCTCTCTGACGTCTTGGAATAGGTTGGAATGGGATGCCTTCCTGAAGCTGCTCAGAAACCACCCAGTCTTTCCTTCTGTCTAATTTCAGATTTCTGTTCCTAAATAAGCCGGGTTAGCTCCCGGGATGCTTGGTGATTGAATAGGATTATTTTTATACCCAATTTGCAGAGGGGAATGCTAAGGGTGGTGGAGTTACATGACTCAACTACAGTGCCAAGAGAAGTCACTGGCATGGGACCCAGAGGCAGTTCTACAGCAGCAATCCTTAGAGGAAAAGAAGGTTCCTTGGGGTGCCAGAGCGAGGAACTTGGGTTAGTAAGCTCATCTGCCTTTGCTGCAGCTCTAACAGCAGGAGCCCCAGTTCAGGAATCTCTGGGGGAGAGGTCCTGCCCTCTGGCTTGCCCTCCACCTCAGTACTCTTAGCTTCTGAGCTCAGGAGGCCTGACTGAGTCTAGTCCCTCTGGAGCTGAAAGGGTCTGACAGAGAAAACGTCTCTTGGAGGGAGGGAAGTCTGAAAAAAGGCCCTCTGGGGGAAAGGGTCTCAGATAAAAACCTTCATCCAGAGCTGAAGCATGGCCAGATGATTGAGTTAGAGCCTGTAGGGTAAGTGGAAAAGTTATCAGGTTTTTCCACCCTACTGCCTTTGGTGTCGATGGTGGACACCTGTGGTCCTGCACGCGTGCCTAACTGGGCATGCGCAAGTGGGCGCACCTGGGCTTAGACATGGGCGTATAAGGACGGCGTCACGAGGATGCCAGCAGAAGACAAAGCAGAGGGAAAGAGAGAAAGGCAGGAGCAGCAGCAGTAGGTGGTCCTCCTGCCCCCCTCTCCCCACCAGCACCCATGACTGCTGTGTACCTGGTTGCCTCTGATATAATGATGTAATAAAAGCCTGAAAAAGCCACTGAGGGCTCCAGGACTCCTCCTTGGCCCGTCTGCTTGGAATCGTTGAGAAGCTGCTCCATGCCCCTGCTGGCACCACAGAGCCCCACTATGCTTCTGCTGCCAAAGCTTGTCTTTTGATTTTTAGTTAAAGAGAGTATGTTTTAATTGGGGCCTTTCATTGCTCAGCAAAGGAAAATGCTTTTGACTTCCCTTAGGCATACTGACATTTCATGTCCTAAGTTTTATAGCAGCAAAGCATTTTAATCATGAGCATAGATACATTTAACACTATCACCCCGCCCCCCAGCTGCTCCCTGCCATTCCCTCTTCTTCAACTGCTTGGTTTCTGAGTTGTAACGCGACCTGAAATGATCTTATGTACATATTTGCTTCTTTCTCATCTCACCCTCTAGATGGGAAGCTCCATTAAAGTGTGCATCTCATCTGCCCATCTGTCTCATATGAAGAGAGCTGACTCAGGGTAGGTCTGTAAGAATTTGTTGAATAAAAACATGTTTGAATGGGTGAATAACTGTTCAACCAATACATGTCGTTCTTTGTCGAAGAAATGTAAACACAGCCCAGTTCACGATCTTGTGTTTTGCCTTCTTTTACTTCTATTTGCAAGTTGTTTCCTTCCATTGAATCCTCCCTGACATTTCACCAATGGGAGAACAGAGACTCAAATCGTTGGAAAAGGACATTGTCATTTTCCATGGCTGAGCATTTGCCTTCAAGGCTTAGTCTCCTAACTCATCAGCTATACAAATAACTAAAGAGCAATTCAACTTCCCTCACTGCAGATCCGCTCTCCTTTTGATTTGACCCAAATCCACCTTCTCATTAATGCTCTAGTTTATTAAGGGGATTCATTCCTTCAGTTGTACCACGTACACTGATTCATCGCCCACTGAAGCCTAAAGGCTCAGTCTTTGGGATCCGGTTTTCATTAAAGGCACAATAAAGGCCTGATAACCGTCTATGGGGATTACCAATAACTGGGTTGGCATCAAACAAGTAAGGACAAATCACCTATAACTGTCATTTCAGTTGCGGTTTCTGACATGAATTGAAATACTAGGTGTTATGTGAAAAGCACATAAAAGAGAGGTGCAGGAAAGGACCCCCTAGGGAAAGGACTCCACAGACTGAGACCTTTAGACCCTGCAGGTGTAGGATGAAGGATGCCTGGGAAAAAGGAAGAACAATCGAGGCAGAGGGAATGGCAATGGCGCGTCTTGCAAGCTCCATGGCAGGAGGTGTTGGGTTCCTCTGATTTTCCTAAGAGAGTGAAATCTTTTATTTTCCTCATTGCCCAAGAGGCTCTCATGGAACCAAGATAGCAAGTGGGAAAGACATTAGTCCAGAAAATAGAACTACAGTAAGTCCTTTTTTTTTAAAGATTTATTTATTTATGCATACAAGAGCTGGGTAGAGCTGGGTACAGGTCAGAGTCCAGGGTCGTGAAAGGATTCACCAGAGACAGAGCGGGGAGCAGAACAGGCAGATCGACTGAAACACACTGCTGAGGGGAGCAGTGGGCAAGGCAGGAGAGGTCTGCCTCGCCATGTGGGTCCCCTCCCTGGCCGGCGGCAGGGATCGAACTCATGCTGTAGTGGCTGCAGTTTGCTTTATAGTACGTTGCTTAACCCGCTGCGCCACCAGGGAGGCCCAGTAAGTCCCTTTTTGACCAGATTTTTTTCATTTAAATGTAAGCCGGCCTGTGTGTTGGCTGCATCCTTAAACTCACTGTGGGGTATGCATTCATGGATGCACAGGTCTCAGGTGTAGATGCCTTGGGCCTGAGCATAGCCGTTCCGTTGTCATCATTGTCAGGTACCCAGCTTGTGGCTAGATGGAATCAACTTTAATGAGCCCTAATCCCAGATCCCTAGAGGACATGAAGTCTCCACAAGTGATTTGCTGATAATCTACCACTCGTTTTAACTCCCACTAACTGAACTTTGACTAAACCCACCTGTAAATGAAGGGTTTACAGAGACTGGGTTAAGAGTTTTTCTTTCATCATTTTAAGCATGCTTTTATCTTGCCACGTATCTGTTGGACATCTCTATCTTGATGTCCATGGGCAACTCAAACTCACCTTCATTCATTCTTGTCTTCAAACCCCCTGTAGGGTTAGAGAAATCAGGTCTTTCCACCCTCCCGCCACTGGTATAAAGATGGACACCTGCAGTGCTGTGCGCATTCCAGGGTGGGCATGCGCAGGTGGGCATGCGCAAGTGGGCGCACCTGAGTCGGACACGGGCTTAAATGGGCGGCGTCATGAGGATGCCAGTACTGACCAACACGAGCAGAGAACGAACAAGCAGAGAGCAGCAGTAGCAAAGCAGCCGAGAGGGTGAGGTGCGCCAGGGGTGGGGAGGCCTGCCAGCCTCCCGGCCCCCCGGCACCCCTGCCTGCCATGTACCTGGTCGCCTCTGACAATAAAAAGCATAAAAGCCACCGAGGGCTCCAGGACTCCTTCCTTTACCCTCGTCTGCTAGAACCACCCAGAACCTGCCCTGTGCCCCTTTCCTGCCGCTATAGCCACTTATCTCGCCGTCTCTCTGAATTCCATCTACGACCACTGTGCCTTGAGAATGTGGTAGTCTCCTTCCTTAATGCTGGCCTTTTTCCTTCCATAGCCAACTGGTTACCACATATTATTGGTTATATCAGAAAGGCTCCTCCAGGTCCTTTTCTCCCTCCTCCCACTGCCTTCTCCTTTGTCAAAACACCCCTTGTTTTATTTACTGGCGATCTCCCAGGTCTCCCGCCACAGAAACGTCTCTACTCCAGCCCTCCATTATTAGGCCACCACAGTTATCTTCTTTTAAAAACTAGCTGAAAAGCTCTTGTTGACGCCTCATCGCTTAGACCAGTGATTCTCCAAGAGCAGACACCATCACTGGGACCTAGGCCCAGGGACCTGAAACTCAGGTGATGTGGCCCAGCAATCAGTTTTAATAAGCCTGCCAGGTGACGCTGATGCTAAAATTGGGGACACGCCAATAATCAAACTCAAACTTCGTAATCCTTGAATGATTTGCTCCCAACTTCTCATTTCAGCTTCCTACCATCAAAAAATTCTCACCACATCAAACATTTTACGGTCACTGTACATGTCAAACCCTTTTACCATTCTGCCCTTTGTTAGGTTGTTGCGCTGTCCAGGGTATCCTTTCCCCCAAACTACTACTCATTTTTAAGCACTAGCTCAGAGATCACCTCCACAAGAAGCCCGCCCTGATTTATTCCCAAGCAGCATTTTGTTGCTCATTTGCTGGGTTCCTATAGCCCTTTGGTTGACTATCTAATTACAGCTATTTTGTCTGCAGATTTGGCGTCAACATATCTGATTTTAATCAGATAGTTGAATCTTTGAAAACAGAACAAGGTCCTATGAAGACGTGTTGACAAAACAGATGTGGAATTTATCAAGGCCACTCTAAGCTGCTCTACCCTCAGATCCCATTCTTTATACTTGGGCTCAAAAAAAAGTGTCAGGCCTCCCTGGTGGTGCAGTGGGTTAAGCAATGCACTATGAAGTAAACCGCAGCCACTGCAGTATGAGTTCGATCCCTGCCGCCTGCCAGGGAGGGGACCCACATGGCGAGGCAGACCTCTCCTGCCTCGTCCGCTGCTGCCCTCAGCAGTGTGTCTGCCTGTTCTGCTCCCCACTCTGTCTCTGGTGAATCCTCTCACCGCCCTGGACTCTGGCCTGAAACCCAGCTCTTGTATGCATAAATAAATAAATCTTTAAAAAGAAATGGTATCACCTGTGCCCAAACACTTAAGTAAGGTACCCAACATAATACAGGCATTCAACAAATTTTTAAAAAATGAATTAAATGAATGATAGATTTATGACTTGTAAGGGAGGATGGACATTTCTGTCCAAATTTGAAATTTCTGCCCCAAGGGCTATTACAGCTGTGCTGATCTGTAGGCTTCAGGGAGAAGCGACAGCCACCTTTCCCCAGTTCAGTGACTGTGATTTCTGGGTGGGGAAAGGAAAATCCTGCCTGTACGAGGCACAGCTGGAAACCCCTGTGGTATGAGCCAGTGATACTGACGATCTGGCAGCTCCCACAGGTGGGACAATGCTGGGCATCCCTGCTGTGCTGACCCTTCCTCTCTCCCCATGTCCAAGGACAGCTGCCCTCCTCATGTTCAACCCTGCTGAAGGTCAGCTGTCAAGTTCCCCTGAAACCTTCTGAATCTTCTCCATTGATGTCTTAACCACGCAGGTAAGAGCATGCACTTCTGTAGGGTCAGAGAAAATTGTCAGGCTTTTCTGCCCTCCCGCCATTGGTGTCGATGATGGACACCTGCGGTCCCGCACACGTGCCTGATGGCAGGCACCTCAAGTAGGGTGTGGGCATGCACAGGTGGATGCACCTGGGCTGAGGCATGGGGCATATAAAGGCGGCGTCACGAGGACACCAGCAGAGAGAGGGAGAAAGAGAGAAGCAGGGAAGAAAGAAGCAGAGACATGAGAGACTAGAGAGCCCAGAGAGTGCTGGGGGCTAGGAGGCCTGCAGGGCTCCTGGCCTCCCCAGCACCCCTGCCTGCCGTGTACCTGGTCATCTCTGATGTAAATATCAATAAAAGCTACCCAGGGCTCCAGGACACCTCCTTACCCGTCTGCTGGAATTATTGAGAACCTGCCCTGTGCCTTGCTGCTACTACAGCTTCCAAACCACGTGGCTGTCCAGGGCTCTTCAACTGGCAGGCCCCCTCACCAGCTGTACAGCCTTGAGCAAATGACTCAACTTTCTTGACCAGTGTCTTCAACTGCACAAAAAAGTTACAAGTAATGGGACGTGCATATCCCTTCTGTGGAGGAAGTAGCCAGTGAGTGATAATCATTAGTATTATATTATTATCATAAGCTCTTTTGTCTGATGTTTATCTTCCACCACCCCACATCAACTTCAAAGCTTCCTACAAACCAAAAGGCCTGCAGCTCCATGTCCTTGTTTTGGCTGGTGGTGTCGGCCTAATGCCTTTTCTATCTGTAAATCCTTAGCCCCCAGCAGCCTGCTTTCTTATCCTGAGAATGTTCACGTCCCATATGCTCCCCAGCTGCCTACCAGCTCTGTCTCCTAAAGGTTAACCTCATGTTCTGGAGCATTATTTTCAAGCATTACCTTTTCTTAAAAAAATGCAATATATCAATGGTTAGGATATCAAAGTATCTTCACACATACACACACACACTCGTGCACATGCAAACACATGCATGCCTGACCCCCCTTCTCCCATCTCCATGTGCCAGGACATCTTCCTCAAGCTGTGGGCCACAATCCTCCATAAACTTCTGTAAATGAGTGGGCAATGTCGTTACTGTACACTGCAACAATTCTCAGCCGAACTCAGTGGCAAACAGCTTTTAGAAAAGACTTTTGATATCTCTGAGCCAGCCCCTCCCCTACCTCCTGGCTCCTTCCAGCCCTGGCTTCCACCGCAGGCACATCTGTGCTGCTGCAAGGGCCTTCCCACCCTCTAACCGAATGCAGGGGAGGACTGAAGGGAGCAACCCACAGGCTCAGACTGTGTCTTGCTCTGTGGCCCTGCTCTTCTCTGCCAGGCCCACCTTGGTCTGGAGCCAGCCCCCAAACCCAGGGACTCAGTCAACACCGAGATGCCTGTGTTACAGCACGTTGTGAAACACGTGTCTTTTGAGAAGTTTACTCTTGCCCACTGTAGCTTGAGAAGGCAGCGTCAGGGCTTGGGAGCTTCTCTGGTTTGCGGAGGACTTGGAGGAAGAGTGTTAGGTGGGCGGGGTGTTCCAGCTGAGACACTCGTCTGTGGCTCGGGCTCTTCCTGGGTAGGCAGAGGGGTTGCCAGGGATGGGGTGGGTGTTGGAGAGCCTCAGCTGCCCTCAGGCTTCAGGTGCCCTCACTTAGGCTGGTCAGGCTGGAGAGGCCAAGCCGCTCGAGGGAGGGCCCAGTGTGTGTTCTGCAGGGTCAGGACTAGCGGGCGCGTGGCCTGGGGAGCATCTTTCTGGTGGAGCCAGGGCTCTGGGAAGCTGTGAACCAACTGCACAGATTCCAGTGCTGAACACTTGTTCGGTGGTAAAATACATTTGAGTGTCTTTTCTAAGGCTCTTGGAGGGTTTTTACATTGATTGTATGAGGGAAAAATCACACAGAAACACACTCGTGATAGGGAATAAGAAATCATTCCTCAAAAGTGTGAAATTGTAATTACCAACTGGGGAAAGCATTGCTAGGGGGTGGAAGGGGGAGAGAAAGAGAAAGGAAGGGAGGAATAGGAGGAGAAGGAGCGAGAGAGAAAGAGAGAGAGAGAGAGAGAGAGGGAGAGAGAGAGAGAGAGAGAGAGAGAGAGAGAGAGAGAAAGAGAGAGAGAGAGAGAGAGAGAGAGAGAGAGAGAGAGAGAGAGAGAGAGAGAGAGAGAGAGAGAATGTAAATCTGTCCCATAAATTTACAAGAAGGAACAGACACACATACATACATGCTCTTTTCGGAAAATCAGGTGGGTTGCTTATAGTTCTGCTCAGAAGCATTTCTGATTAGACATACCCTTCCTGGAAAGGGCTACAGACTTGTCAGTAAGACCTGTAGTTTGGTTAGGGACCCGTAGAAGCGAACTGAGCAAGCATCACCTTGGGGTCTGCCTCCCATGGCGTACGTGACTGACACACTTTAATCAGCACAAATCCTCTACTGAGGTGCTCGGAAATTCTAGCAAATTCCCCAAAGCTAATCATCATCATCAGCAGCAATACTCAAGGGGTCTTTCATATTCAGGATCTGGATGATTTTCTTACATTGCAAAATAGTCTCAGGAAGTAGCACCGTGTTCATTTTATAGACAAAGAAATGGGATCAGCGAGGGTAAGTGACTTTTTAATTCCACACAGCTCGTGAACAGGGGAACCTTAGAGACTGATGAGAAGACAGAGGACCCCATCAATAGACAACACGGCTACTCCTCATGACATTCATTAAGGAGGTGAGGACACCCCACCTGCACACTTCCCTCTCTGCAATAGAATCCTATGTTGCCCCACCCCCTTCAGTTATCCAAGGTAATGGAGATACTGGGAAAAGTGGTGCCTGAACCTGTCTTCTATCAAGTTCTTCACACTGCAACACACCTGTTTGGTGAGGCTCCAACAAGAAATGAAGCAGTAAGAGAAGATGAGAGTGGATTTTCCCAGGACCCAGACACAAACCATCCTAGATGCTCCTGTCTAAGATGAATTTTCCCAGCGTGGTACTTACCCCAGAAGCAAGTGGCTCCACTCGTTCTCCATATGCAGACAAACTCCTTCCATTCAAGGCTGCGCTCAGGACTTGGTCCTGCTGTTTAGAGACTCTGCCTTCCTAAACTGGGGTCCAGGGTCTCTGTCATCCAAGACCATCTCCGCAGGCAACCAGGCCCTCTAGAAGGACCCTACACCCATTTGGCATAGAAGTTCTAGAAGAGGAGTGAATACAGGACAGAAGCCCAGCCTGAGAGTTGGGCGTGGCTCACCCTAAGACCCTCCCCCCTTCATCCTGCAAATGGGTTCACTGGGTTTTCGATGTGGACTCTATGAGGCTAGAAACGATGTCCCTGCAGAGAGCTCCACTTCCCCTTTCTCTTGGATTGCAGTGGTCACTCTGAAGTGCAAGGCTGCCATGAAGAAGGGGCAAGGAAAGGACAAGGAGAAGGGAGACAGCACTGTGTCCTCCTCCAAACAGGGACTGCAACCTCTGCCACTTCCCTGCTCAGAGACCGTGGGCAGATTCAACCCTCCAGTCTCAGTTTCCTCCCCTTTAAAACTGGATAATCAAAGGATGCGTGATAGCGCATGGTGGCAGTGTTTGAGAGTGCCTAGCATACAGTGTGCCGGGGATCCCTCTCTCCCTGCCCTCATACTGCGGGCTTCCAGGAACGCACACATAGCATAATGTGTTAATAGCATAATGATGCTATTAACCGAAGCCAGGCGAGTTGCTGAGCCTGCTTCCAGAGGTTCATGTCACATAAGGACACATATTCTAGTAGGCATGTGTTATAGACTTCTGGGGTGCAGGCTGCTTCAAAGAGCACATGCAGGCCTTGAAGGCAGGGCGATCAAGGGACACTTGGGGGTGCAGGGAAAAGTGGTGGGTTCCATGGTGGAATCATGCCCCCCACAAGATGGGAGATGCATGTCTTTAGGGAAGTGACGAACCACAGAGAGAAGGGCGCCACTTGGACCCACCGCAGGCCTGCTGGGCGGCCGTGGCCATCACCAGTGACCTCTTGGCTGTGTTGACCCCTGCTGGGGTGCCATAGGCATGGGGGATCCCTTCCATTTGAGCATTTTCATCTCAAAGTGATGCACGATGCCTAAGAAAGGAGAGGAGAGGCGAGGGCTGTCATGCCTGAGTGCCTACTCTGTGCTAGAAAAGTCGACAGCTGTGATTTAGCTGATCCTCAAGAGCCCTGGAAAGTGGACAAAAATTCCTATCTGACTTTCTGACCCCTGGAAACCTAAGCCCCACATCTTCTAAACCTTGTCAAAGTTCCAGGGCGGAGCGGACACTTGAACCCAGGTCTGACTCCAAACAGAAGCTTGTTCCCATCCCTCATGCTGCTGTAAGGGGGGGGCGGCCAGATGATGGGGGCGGCCCTGCGCCAAGAGGGTGTCTCATGGGTAAATTATCTCCCGAGTGTCGATTATTCATGAGCCGTTTCAGTTCACTTCTGGGTAACCATACGACCATTCTGTTTACACATAGTTAACATTTTTTTCCTATGTGACTTAGGGAATGAAAACCACTTACAAAAAGCAAAACGAAACCAAAGCCAAAAAGGAAAAAAAAAAAAAAAGAAAAAAAGAAAAACAACCCAACCCTTCCACAATCCCAAACCCCAAACAAGATTTTGCTGAAAAGAAACTTCCAAAACTAAAATTGCCAGGTTCGTTGTTACTGTTCCAAGCTGGTGACATCAGAGCTCATCATCATTCTAATGGGCAAGACAGCAGAGCAAGCTGGGACAGTCTTGACAGTGAACTTGCTGGCCAGAGTTAAGAGTGGGACTCAGCGCTACTGGGTAGCATTTTCTATGGAGGTGATAACAGTCCTTTTGATTCATGGATCCAGCATGAAGTATACCAGAGCGGGGACGGAACTGTGTCTACACACAACTCTGACATCATCTGATTTCAACAAGTTTACTAAAACGAAAGACTTGGCCTTGACAATACTGAATGCAAAACACTGGTGTACAGATTTTACAGAGTGGCCCCGGGAGCCAGGTCACAGAAGAAGGTTTAACAGATGGCAGAGGCCTGGGGGGAGGCAAGCACACTGATTTTATTGAGAAAAAAGCTTATATACTGTAGGGTTGCTGAAGTTTAATAAATAAAGGTCAACTTATAATATATAAAAACAATATAAACATTTATATGCTACATGCATATCATATAATTTAAAGTAATAATTTATATATGGGGAGAGATGCCAATTCATGTTCTTCCGATTTTTCTCGACAAGGCACACACACAGGAAGTGTCTATCCGTATCCACCGCCAGCCCACCAGTTTGTTGTTTTCCGATGTCAGTGCTCGCACGTAGGTCTGGGACGTCTTGCACTGAGAGTTCCAGTGTTTATCATCAATCCCCCTGCAACCGTTTTTGACAGGTCTGGCTTCTTTACATCTCGTCTCATAAAAATATTGTTTGACGGGAGAGTTGCCGGTTTTGATCTCCCCCAGCACCGTGACCTGGTGTCCCCTAATGTCGATGGCCGACGACTTGTCGGTCACCCACAGGCTCTCGCTGTCACACACGGAATACTCCCCCCGGTGGCTCTTGTGCTCCGCGTACCTCTTTCGCCGCGCGGTTCTGTTGGCCACCACGGGGTTGCCCACGTAATCCTCCATGAGGTACAAGGGCGGGGGCTCCAAGGGGGTGCTGTCGCTCAGCAGGACCCGCGGGGAGTTGTAGCGTCTCTGCTGCCGCAGCTGCTCCGTGTCCATTGCGACCATGGGCTGGAACTCCGACTTGGCGGCCTCCGCCTGCTCCGGCTCTCGGCGGGGCGCTGCTTTGGACAGGGTGCTCTGGTAGTTTTCCTTAACGTCCACCACCTGCTTGGAGAGCTTGTTTTTCAAAATATCTGCCTGGATCAGCTTAATGATCAGGGAATTTAGCGAGTCTTCTGGCAAGCTCCTTTGATCCATGTTGTTGCCTTGGATGCCACGGAGATAAGCGAGAAATATCACATAAAACAAGATGGACATCACCTTGTTCACCTGTAAGATCTGGAAAGGAAGCACAGAGGTCAATCGGAGGCCGTGGCAGCTGCGTCCCTGTCATCTCAGATCAGCTACCGAGGCGGCGTGCCCGGGGAGGGTGAGAGAGGGCAGGCGCCATTCTGCGGGAGACCACAGCTCCTCTCTGCCGTCCGGAGGTGGGGCAGCCTATTTCTCAGCCTTGCCCCTGGGAAATAGCACCTTACGGCGAGGTCTCTGAATCTTGAAAGCTCCTCTCCTAGATTCCCAGTGCCCTCGCCAGGCTGTTAGGACAGGGAGGGCGATAGCTAGAGAAAAACAATGGCCAGCATACCCGGGACCCCAGAAACACATCCAAAGCCCATAAAGCCCAGGGAGAGCCCAGAAATGCCCAACGGTGAGAAGGAAACCCCCCACCCCAACGTATAGGTTGGCCCATAAAGCCCAAACAAAGCAAAGGGGGTGAAGGCAGACTCCCCCCCCCACCTGCTTCTGGGGCTGATAAACTGTCTTCTGGGAGCACAGTAGAAGCTAACCTGCTTGGATTGATAAACTAATACTCTGGGCACCTGAGTAGTAAGCCCCAGAAAGGGATGGAGTGAGCAGCCCTCTGCATCCCAGCAGTCCCCCATCTTTCCTCGAGGTTGTTCTCGCTGGAATTTGCCTGCCTAGAACTCTTCTTAGGTGCACTTTCACTCTTTGGTTTGCTTTTCCCAGGCTTGGCTTTTAATTCTTCTATGAATCCATCATCAAAGACCAAGGAACCCTAAAGTCCAGAAATACCTTCACCTCAACAAGCTTTCTTCTAGCATTGTGGCTGGGTGATAGGGAACGAGCTCTGTGTGTGTGTGTGTGTGTGTGTGTGTGAGAGAGAGAGAGAGAGAGACAGACAGACAGACAGACAGACAGAGAGACAGAGAGACAGAGAGAGAAAGAGAGAGGGGAGGGGAGGGAGGTAACAAGTGAGAGAGAGGGCAAAATCATTTTAAAAACAAAACCAACCAAGCATTCCTGGAGGGAACTATATAGCAAAGGGTTTGGACTTTCCCGAGGACCTCTTCCAGGTCACAGAGAGCACTAGAGGTGGAGGGAGGACGAGGATACATCTCAGGACCTACTACGTTTGCATCAGAGGTCCTGCTCCCTGTGCTCTCTTACTATGTGTGGACAGCATCCTGCTACTTTTTTAAACATCACTTGAGTCCGAAATGACCAGAATGCACTGCACCTTGGAAATTAGGGAGATTCTGAACCTGCAAGCATGGATTCTGCATTCCTTATCAGCAGCCGACACCTAGCAATCGTTTCAAGAATCACAGCCCCATTGCCCCCCACTGCAGGTCCAAAGGAATTCCTAGAGGCTGGGATGGGGGCAGCCCTGGTGAAGCTGTTCTCCTACCTTTATCCATGCATGTGGGAGGTCACTGCCCGCCTGAGACAGGGCCCGAGTTTCAGGGTGCTCTGCCCAGCTTGCCAGTAGACATGCTTCACCCGGATGCCCAAGTGCTCCCCAGAGACCCTCTTCGCAAGATGCAGCCCCACCAAAGAGCGACGTGCAGAAGAGGGAGCTGCAGCCACAGCCGGCTCAAATGAATGGGCTGGTCTTGTCCTGAGCAGCCAGACTGCTTGTTGGTTCATTTTCTACCCCCTGTTCAGCTTGTTCATGTGCAGGTTGCATCACAAAACGTTTCTTTGAGCAGCTCTATTTCTAATTCGTTACCTCCCGGTTAGACAGCATTTTAACCCATCAACACTCTCCTTTGGTTGCCATAGGAGAAGCTCAGCACAGGGTTTCTGTTGAGTCCTTGTGGAATTATAGGGCTGATCTCGAGACACCTTCTAGCTGGTCTCTCCCTCGGTAGAGCAAAGCCCAGATTTTCCGAAGGCTGGCACTCTCCACCCTCTCCCGGAGGGGAGGGGTGGCTGGCTAGAGAGCCCTGCTATACACCATGCTTCATGCCACCCGTCTTGAGGTGCCCATTACTTAATTACCATTGCTACTGCCACTCTGGCCCCCAGGGGTACATCGTTTCCTCTTTAAAGCTCTGTCTAAGCATGGAAAATAAAAACCCTTCCCTTGGTTCACCTTCGGTATTTTCAGAAAGACTTTACTAAACCCAGGGGGACCATAGAAGGGAAATAAACAAAGGTGACACAAGAAATGGAGCCGAGGCCCTGTTTTCCAAGGGCCGAGTCTGAGCCTGGCCGAGTCTGAGCCTGCCCTTGCTAGCTGGCTCCCAGCTCTTGCAGACGCTGCCTCTTCCCATCGTGTCTGAGTCCTGTTCTTTTTTCCCCAAAGACCAACGCTGCAGGCATTTTGTTCCAGTTTCCTTCTCCTGGCTCCCTCCGGCCTGTCTCTCTGATAAGGAGACCACTCTCTCTCCATGGGAAACACTTTCTAGACTACTGACTCCTCCAAGGTCAATGCCGAGAGAAGGATTCTATCTCAGCTGCCTACTCCAAAGGTTGCCCCAGGGACCCTATTATCCTAGGAAAATGGTTCTCATAGGGTAACTAATCTCCTTCCCATTCTGCACATCAGTGATACCTCCTTCGATCCTTCAGCTCCAAAGAAATGAAAAGTAAACACAAGTATGGCAACCATGCAACTAGAATTACCCCAACGCCACTCCCAAGGGAAAAATAGAATACAGCTGCAAACAAATAATTTGGGACTAAGAATTTGAATATATTGTTAAATGTTCTGGGAGGGACACCCTCCCTGGTGTAGCAGACAGGAGAGCAAAGCCATCTGCATAGGGTTGAATTCTGCAAAACACTATGCAAAAATATGCTGCCTGCAGGTAGCCCAGCCTTTTCTATTGCCCCCACCCCAACACTAAAAACCAAGGAGCATGTAAAGAAGATTTAAATGACAGGTACCCAGCTTTTGTGTCGATATAGCGCATGCCTTTAGAAATCAGGGAAGTGGTTAAAAACCCCACCATTTGGGGCCTCCCTGGTGGCACAATGGGTCAAGCAATGCACCACGAAGCAAACTGCAGCCACCCTGTTGCCTGGGGAGCTGACCCCCATGGCGCAGCAGACCCCTCCTGTCCTGCCCGCTGCTCCCCTCAGCAGTGCGTTTCAGTCCATCTGCCTGTTCCGCTCCCTGCTCTGTCTCTGGTGAATCCTCTTACCTCCCACACCTCTGGCCTGTACCCCGGTGCTTGTATGCATAAATAAATAAATCTTTAAAAAAATTTTTAAAGACCCCACCATTTGCCTTCCTCTGCACATAGAGACATATGCTCAGAAATAACTTAGAACCAGAAGCTCCCTATCGAGAATAATTACATTTCTGACACTAGTGCCTCACTGTTCCTACCTATATAAACTAAACTCAAACTTGTGATGGTTGGAACAGTTCTTGTGGAGTAAAGTCTGTTGGACTGCTTCCTGGGTTTGAATTCTCACTTTGATTATCTAATAAAATCTTTGTCTAACTATCATTAAGACTTTTATTCCAGGTAACATAGTCTACTAAAAATAACTTTTTAATCTGTCAAAGCCTAGCAACAGGGAAAGAGATTGTTTGGTTAGAGGGTGGGGAGGAAGTGAGGGAGAGGGAGAGGGTGGGATATTCCCTGTAGAATAAAAACCCACTGCCGGACTAGTGAAGTAATTTAAAGGGTGAGCAACAAAAATAATAATGGAAAATGCCCATGGATTAGAGATGCAAGAGGATGCACGTTATGGGTATTGGTCTGAGTGTGGACCCAAAGGGTTTTAGAAGCAGAAAAGCACTAACCCAACTCTTCACTTTGTAGATGAATGAAGATCACCTGAACTACAGCTTCAAGGAGGGGATAACACAGGACAGAGGGAGGGCTTGCTTGCACCTGGGTTCAACCTTGTATCACAGCTGGCTCACCCACACCAGGTTCCAGCGTGTTCACCGCTCGTAACTACTAGAATAATCTGTATGACCACGTGCATGTGCTGTTCCCTTCACCTTGCACTTCTACCTCTCCTGCGCTCCCTTCTTCAGTGCCTGCTCCAAAAGCTGACTTTTCTATGAGTCTCCCCAACAGTGGCCACCACCAGCTGCTCTGCTTTCTGGCAGTGTGTTTTCTCGAAAGGTGGATGGTGATAGGACAAGTATGGCTTTCCCAATCACATGGTTTCCTCTTTTCTAAGGCTGTCTGTGCTACACTGAATACAGGGTGGAGGTCTGGGCAGAGTCTAAGAGACTAGAGTAGATGAAGGCAGAACTAGCTATACAATTTGAAATAATTATGCAGAGGCTGGTGGGGGGCAGTGGCGGAGATGGGGCTGGCAGGAGGTGTGACTGACAGACGAAACTCCAAGTTCCCAGGTGCAGGCTCACCTGACTTACTTACAAAACACTTACTGAAAGACAGAATTCGTAACAATTTCACTGTAGCAACCCCAGAGAAGTATACCCTGTGTGTGGGGTCCCTTTCCAAGGGCAGGGTCCCCTTGAGTGTAGGAGCCTGAGAGTGGTATGGTGGCATACCCACAAAGCCTGCCCCACTGCCAGAACTAAGAATGACCCACCTTGGTGAAATTGTTTAAAGGTAAGGGCAGAAATGTACTTTGGGTCAGTTGGCAGATCCCCTGGGGATGCAGCACTGTGGACGGAGCTCTGACGTCACCTGCCGTCTGGCGGGAAGAACTAGGGTGGCGGGAAATGCAAAGGCCCTAGAGACAGCCTGCTTTTCTGCCCTGGGCAGTGATGGCCAAGGAGTGGGGACCTGAACAGAGCAGTGGGAGAGGGCAGTGTGGTGCTGATCGCTGATAAGGCTGATAAGGCTAAAGGTCGCTAAAGGTCCTTGATCATTCATTACTTGCTATTCTCTACAGACACTGTTACTGCTTGACCCTGGGAGGGGAAGCTGTTTCTGACACCCCACTGGGGTGTGCACTGCTCTGGGGGCTTCAAGGCTCAGCGTCCTCTTTTAGACAAACCTACCAGTCTCAGGTCCAGACACACAAACACAGCACAAAGAAATCAGACTGCCAGGGTGAGGCAGGTTGGGAGGGGAGGGACACATGAGCACACAATATATATAAAATGTCACCAAGGGCCTCCCTGGTGGTACAGCGGGTTCAGCATCACACTGTGAATCATCTGCTGCACAGAAGCACTGGTTCGATCCCTGGCCAGGGAGGGGGCCCACATGGCGCAACAGACCTCTCCTGCCTCACCTGCTGCTCCCCTCAGCAGTGTATTTCAGTCCATCTGCCTGTTCTGCTCCCCGCTCTGTCTCTGGTGAGTCCTCTCCCTTCCCGTGCTGCTGGCCTGTCCCAGCTCTTGTATGTATAAATAAATAAATCTTTAAAAAACATAAATAAAAGTCACCAAGTGTTCCTTAGCATCGAGTTGATCCATTTCTGGATCTTTGGATTATTGTTGCTTACATCAAATTCCACACTTTGGCATGATTCTTTGGAATAAGCAGTGGGAGTAAATCATCTGTAGCCTGGCAAGTGTTTCTTAATTATTTGAAAGCTTTCGGTGGACCCCAATTTGATCATCTGCCTTTAGCTTTTTTTGTAGGGAGCAAGCCCAGAAACACTGCTGTAGAACCAGCCCACACACAGATGCCTGTATCTGGAAAGGACCCTAGACATCCTCCTCATGCTTACAGCTAGGGAAACTGAGGCCTGGAGTGGGGGTGAAGGGGATGGCTCAAGGTCACACTGCTGAATAATGTGCCGCGGAGGCAGACAGCCAAGAGGGCGCTGCGTCTGTAAGTTCAGCAGCAATCATGTGGACTGTGCATAGGCATGGGTAGCGGGAGGGCTGAATAACGAAGCCCACCGGAAAGCACTTAGCAGCGTCCAGCACAGGGCGATACACTGGGAATAATAGTTGAACGTGAACCTGAGCTATCTGCGCTGCAGAGCCCTCAATGCACAATGAGCTGCGCACAGCTGCCGGGGATGCACACGTACAGGCACAGAGGATGAGTTCCCTAGAGGGGAGAGTGGAAAAGGGAAAGAAGAGCCGGCTCCTCCCCGGCAAGGCGCTCAGTGAACTCTTCTGTCCAGAGGAATTGAGATGCTCCCGCCTGGTAGTCACGGTAGTTTACAGAGACCCCCATCTGGGCACTGAAGCTTGGCATGTCTTTTTCCTCCACGCAGGCCAGATGTCTAGCCCAGGGCTGCACCCCCAGAGTCTCCACGTCTATTTACTGACCGAGACCTGCCCCAGACGCTCTGACGGGCCTGCAAGCCTGCATGGGCCACTGTCAAGCCTGGTTTGGAAGCCAATCAACGCTGCCTCCTTCTCCCAAAGAAAATACAGGTCCTGGCTCTGAAGTAGACCATACTCCCCAGGCTCTTCTTGGCTATAATTGGAAAAAGACCTGTTAAAGACCTCAGCAAGCCCCCTTCGTACACTTTCCCCAATGCCCGTTTCCCCTGCTCGGGGTTTTCCAAGATCCTGACCAACTTGCATTTGCTATTTTCCTCACTTTGAACTGCTTTCCCACATATGGTGTTTTCTCAGTCCCTGGAGTCACATTCCTACAAGGTTTCACCATCCCTCAAAATACTCAAAAGAGAGCAATTTCTGATTCCTCCTTTTTGGCTCAGTTTACAATACACACAGAGGGTTTCTGGGTATCCAAGCAGCAGCCGAAATGGAAAAGGAAGCGGATGGAGAATGGCACAAGAGGCAAGAGCAGCCCGGGCCATCCTGTTCCCATAGGCATGGACTGATCTGCCCGGTTCCCATCTCCAGCTCCCGGACTGGCTGCCAACCCAGGCGCACCCGCTCTTGATCACGCACCTTGCTGCATGCACATCGATTTTTAGCACCGTGAGCAAGAATGCAGTGTGGCACGTGCTGGTACATACAGGCACCTGCATGCCATCTTTCACCTGGATTCCAACTCCACTGAGGCAGCTACTTACATTTCCCACTTCAGATTGGGAAACTGAGGCACAAGGCCATTTTTATCACTAGCTAATAAACAGCGGGCTGGCACCTGGCTCTGGAGCTGATATAATGAAGGATTATATTCTGGTATCTCTGTCCCTGCTGTCAAACATTCCACACAGTTTGATTCCAGAGGAAGCTCAAGTTCCAGCCTGGAGCGAAGACAGCTGCCCCAGCAAGTTGAGTGTTCCCCCAAGAAGCCTCAGCTCTAAGTAGAGTTTCCAGGGATTCGAGGCCACTGCTCCTGTTTCTTCCAAATTCCCCACGAAATTAGTGAACAAAATGCGGTTTACTCCCATGCCTCCTGACCCTAAGCTTGCCCAGGCCGGGTCCTCTGCAGGACGCCTGTCCCTGTGGCGGCTGTGTCATCTCAAGGGCTGGCGTTGGCTCTGCACTGGAAATCAGGGGGACTTACCAGCAAGCACACAGGCACTGTTCTCACTTTCCTCAGGGAGGAGGCAAGAGATCAAAAGCAGAAATTCATTTTAATTTGTCAAGTTTTCTGTATGCAAATTCTAGGGATTTCATGACTTCTTGTGCACCACATCCTCAGAGGCAAGGATGCTGTGGCTGGGATTACCCGGCGGGGTTCAGCAGGGGCTAAGTCTTTGGAGAATTTCCGCAGTTCTGACGTGGCCTCTGACTAATGCTAAGGACTCAAAGATGACCTCCTGCTGGAGAACCCTAATATCTCATGCAGGAGTAGAAAGAACAAGAGGTGGGAACTGAACAGATCTGAAGTAGGGTGACAAACAGGAAAGGAATGCAGTGGAAACACTAAACTAAGGCAAAATTAATTCAACTGGCTTTGTTCTGAATGCAGGCCCTGAGGCTTAAATGTGAGTGTTGGGCCACCCCCAGGTGCCCTGCCCCAGGCCAAGACTGGGAAGCGGGAAGGAGCCTGGTGGCAACAACGCTGGGGATTGGTCTGGTTCAGGTTAATCTCTTCATTAACGATAGGAAGCAGGAGAGCCGGGAGAAGAGGCAGATTAATTAAAATGCACTGATGACGTTGCAAAGGAAGGTGCTACAAACACCAGTGAGGACAGACCAATTAGGCCCCAGGACCCATGGGGGTTGGCAACCCGGAAATAGCATGATGAGCCGCAAACTGGAACCAGGTAGGTTAACTCACTGGGGGCACGATGATGCATCAAAACCAACAAGGGAGGGAAGTGCTTGTAAAAGGAGGGAGGGGCGGAGGGACTTGGAACTGCTGCAAGGACTAATGAGGACCCAGCTCCCAGGAGTAGGGCTGTGTGGGTTTCCACAGTGCCGGCTTCCCCGCCAGCTCTGTTCTTTTCGAAAACCCACCACGTTCGCTCTTAGCACGCCTGGGAAGGGGGGGTGGCCGCTCCCCCACCCCCGTCTTAGGAAGCATGAGACAATGAATTGAGCTTTAGAGGCAGCCAGAAATGGGCCATTGGCAGGTCAAGGACTATCACGAACAAGCCCCAAAGGCCCAGAGAAAGAGAAGTGCCCGGGGATCTAGAGGAGGAATTGCTGATCTCTGTGTTGTGTGTGGTGAGAACTCACGCAGAGCTGCTGAGCTCAGGGTGGGTGTGCATGTACTGGGACGCAAGCCATGCCTCATTCTGCAGCTACTGTCCAGACTACTTCTGAGCCTGACCGCCGCAACCACTGCGTGGCCCTAGATGTGAAACGGGACACAGTGATTTTCAGGAGACACTCTCTCCCCATCCGAGACAGGGCACACAACCCACGGGAGAGGCGTATTCTCAATGAGACGATGTGAGAGAGAGAGACTCCAAGCGTTGGACTGCTTCCAGCTGGTCTCTGACTTGATTGGAGGGGAAGAAAATGAGGAACAGAGAGCTCTGAATGGAGAAGGAGACTATATCCAAAAAGCAAGTTTGATGGCCCGAGCTGGGAGTTGCAATCTGCAAGTCACACAGTTGTTGGGAGAGGAATTTTATATCGTTGAACGCATACCCTCCGCCGGCCCTGGGGCAGGCAAAGGCAGAAGGTATGGCGCATGTCAAAACAACGTGCACCGACAGCCCGAGAGGAAGGTAGTACAGTTATCGCACAGACCCAGGCCCTCCGGCTTGGCCACGTCTTGGCAAGGAGATCTGAAAGGAGCTTGTATGCCGACACGGATCCCAGGAAATCCAGGCTTATTCTGTCCTTTGCATACCACAGACTTTCATTTCGTGACCAGAGAGGACAAGGAAGCCTCTGCAGAGAAAATTTGAGTCAATCCAGCTACTGGCTACAATGGCATTTACCTAACAAATTTAGTTTTCTTTCTTCTGGGGACTAGCACTGTTACGCCACTGTGCATAAAGCTGTGTGTAGATAAGCATGTGCACATACACAGACACACTCCCACACCACCCATACTCACAGTCACACACACACATACCCCACACACATGCACACACTCCACACCACCACACTCACATCACACATTCATCACACACACATCCAACACCACCTATACCCACACTCACACACACACATACCCTACACACCCATACACACACACAGACACCCTACATCACCCATACCCCCACACACCACACCCCCCCACATATATACCCTACACCACCCATACCCACACTCACACACACACAAATACCCTACACACCCATATACACACCCATGCACACACACACCCTACACCACCCATACCCGCACACATACCACCCATACACACACACAAACACAGTAGCTCCCCCAAGGTGAGCATGGGTTACAGGGAGGCTATTTCCAAGTTATCGTATCATTTAATATTCTAAGACATTTTGATTTTAGTTTATTTTTTGCATCTGGGTTAATTAACTCCATTTTGTAATTGTGAAAACATAAGGATGCTTCCATTATACAGAAAATTGAGGGTACAGCTGGCATTAAACACTTAGCATCACTATTAACTGCCCTACGTCAATCTTTCTGTTGTAGATTTATGCTTAGTGTTTGAGCTAGCCTCATGTGACAAGCAGATGTACTATCTGCAGAGTTCTATACAACTGTAAACTGGTATTACTAATCAATCTTTGGTAATAATAATGCTGAAGACAAGGTATCTATTGTGTATGGTAGGGGCTGCTGAGAAATTGACTTCTAATAATGACAATCAATGCTGATTATGCTAAGTTATTTACTTTGTCTACCCAGCCAAGAGTCTCAAAATGGCAGAATAAAGAACTTGGCTTCATCTTGAGAGTTGGAAACTAAAGGAAATCCCAAAACACAACTTCCATCCGCATTCTGGATGCCTCTACCAGACCAAGACCACAGTTTGCTTGGCAATACCCACACCTTTGACTGCACGAACCGAAGCAGCAGCAACAGCAAGTCCGGGACCCACCCACACCATTATGGTTTGGCCCCACGAGGAACTGGCCACAAAAAGTATGTCCAAACAGCAGTCTTTCTCCCCTAGACTTGGCGATCAGGTTTGTGTCAAATGTGTCTTACGTCTCTCCTCACCACTCCCCCTGGCCCCACGGCCAACACCCATTCCCAAAGAGGAGGGACTGGAAAATGGTCTGTGGCTGTCTTTGGTCTGGATCCCACTAAGGAAACCACGGTGTCTGAAGACAGTGGTGGCCAAGACTCCTTTCTATTCTATTCTGTACCCTGCTGGATGCCTCTCCCTCCAACTTGTCCCGAACACAGGAAACCGAGGCGGGAGAGCCATCTCTGTGATGGTCTCCTGAGTCTCTTCTTGCCCACTTGTGCTCACAGGAGGAGACTCAGCCTTCCGTCCCAACCAGAGTGTGGTGGGCGATTGGTAAACATTATGACTACATCCCAAACAGTCTGCTGACTCTGGGCAGCTGGGCGAGATAAAAACCAACCCAGAGCTTGTCCTCTGAAAGCAATTTTGGCACCAAGGCGCTGAACCCAAAGCTGTCTTTAATCACAGACACAAGTCATAATAATCGCTTGTAATAACAGCGATTGACTGAGTCTCACCATATGCTGGGGAATCTGCAGAATACTTTCATGGAATATTTCAATGAATCCTCACAGATACCATTATCACCCCCCCCCCTCTTTTCCAGCTGAGGAAACTGAGGTGCAGAGGGAGTAAGTCATTTTGTCCAAGATCACACGTCCACTGAGAAGCGGAGACCTTCTGTGGAGCTGGAACTGCATCATGCCCCCATTCACTGCTGAGTGTAGGTGCCCGCCCCTCACCACCAGCAAACTAGGCAGCAAGCAGCACACCATGTTATTAAAGCGCCTCCCTATTTTAGACAAGACATCCAAGACACGTCCTCTGGAGGGAAAGGGACTCGTCAGTTTCAGGTCAATACCATGAGTCCAGAGTGACCAAGAAGCCCTCAACACGGGGCTAGCGGGCTCGTTTATCCACACTTTGCTTCGCTCAAATGTCAAAGATGCTTTTCTTCATTCTTTATTTGGTGGTAAATAAGACTGAGAACCCAGAGATTCTTGTTTGAAAATTCTTTGGAAAATGAGACAGATTTCCCGTCTTTGGTTTCCGGAGACTGTTGTGTATCTGCCATTGCCCAGGAGAAGCAAAACAATGCACCTGATAGCTATGGGTAGGTGGGCCAGAAGAGGCTCAGGAGACCACCACAGAGACGTCTCTCCCACCTTGGGTTCCTGTGTTCTGGGTGAGCTGAGGGGAGAGGCCCATCGCCTGCTGCAATGTGTGGCTTTTTAAAACTAGCTCTGCCACCGCAGCTGGGGGCTTGGGACATCCATCACTGGAATGGGGGTCTCAGTGCCTGGTATTTCTCCACAAGGGTGTGCCTGGTATTCTGGGCAGGACTGGTCTTCATTGTTGAGTTTTGTCCCCTGATACATGAAACTCTGATCCCCACTAATTATCAGTCGTGTCCCCTAGTAAAAAGAGACTTGCACTTTCCAAGTACCATGGAAGATGCTCATCCCTCCCGGTCAGTCATCATAGGACATAATTCTGGAGGAACTCTAGCAGTTTTGCGCTGCCTTTGGATCCTCCACCTTTTAAAACATGTGATAAAAGCTAAAGCACCTTTCCCTATACAACATGTGTGTGTGCAGAGAGGAAGTATTTTGCAAAAAAAAAAAAAAAAAAATTCAAGACAGTTCATAAATTTCCTAAAAATCTAACCCAGAAGCAGAAACTGCAGGTGAAGAATGTTTGCAAGAAAGCACTTCAGAGATTTTGTACAGTCGGAATCCTCAAGGCTTCTATTACCCTCCGCCAGTGTCAATTCATTGATCCAAGTGATCTTCCCTAAGGGTCTCAGTTTCTAGACCTCCCTGTTTCTCTGTGTCACTTTTGAAGCAGTGGGGCCAGGCACTGGCATCCTAACCCCCTGGGATTCTCAGAAAATGGGAAGATTATGGTGGGCGTGAAAGTGATCACAATGAAACCCTAATGAAGGGGGAGCCAGAACTAGAGCCTAGCGCCACAGAGAACCAGGCCCAAGCTGCTCCTCTGGAACCAGCACAGAGCATCGCATTTAAAAACACAAAGGTGAGACCTGCCTCCAGGACTCCATAGCAGCTGGGCTCCCACCAGGTGGCTTAGAGGCCTCCTGTGAGCCTGGGCCCACGTAACACTTTGTAACCCAGCCCCAGCCAGCTCAAGCGGCCACCAGGGAGGCAGAATCCCTCCTCTCTCTCTTCGGCAAACATCTAGGCAGCATCAGTACCACCTGTGGGCATCCACGTTCCTTCAGGGCTTTGGGACTTGGAGTAGTTTCATTGCCATCCCTTATCCTGCTCAAACTCTGCATGACACCACCCCTCCCCAGGTGACTCCCCCTTTGCTCTCCCTGCTCCTCAGTGTCATGATGACCAGCCCTCTCCACTGCATTTGAAAACGTCACTATGTCCCAGGGCTTCTCTCCACTCCATCAGCTGCCATCATGAGCCTGGAGCTGTGAGGCTGAGGGCGGCTGCGTGTCCTCGTCCCAGGAAGGAAGGCTGAGGTGGAGGCTGAGGGGATCCCTGAATCACAGGCCAAGGGGTGTGCCCTGGGAGCCTGAGAGAGGTGGTTGGTCAGGCTCATAGGACGCCTCTAAACATGCAGGGCTCTCTCGCTCGGTCTGAGAGCAGAAAGGGGTCCATTCACTGTCCTACAAGAGGATTTAGGCAGCGTGTGCGTGGGGGCCGAGACAGTGCACAAGCCTTCTGCTAGTTTAAAACAGGCTGGCATGGGGCCTCCCTGGTGGCACAGCTGGTTGAGGGCCACACTGTGAAGCATCCGCAGCACAGCAGCGCGAGTTCAACCCCTGGCCCGGGAGGGGACCCACATGGTGCAACAGACCTCTGCCGCCTTGCCCGCTGCTCCCCTCAGCAGGGTGTTTCAGTCGATCCGCCTGTTCTGCTCCCTACTCTGTCTCTGGTGAATCCTCTCACCCGCTGTGCCTCTGGTCTATACCCCAACTCTTGTTGTTATTTATTTAAATAAATAAATCTTAAAAAAAAAAAAAAACCTTAAAAAAATAAAAATAAAACTCACTGCTGTTTTGAGGGTCCTCCCACCTTGTGGTGGTGTTGGTGTGCCCTCCCCTGCTATGTGGGTGGCCTGTGGCTGTTTTGGCCAACACAGGGCAACAGAAGTGACCATGTGTGACTTCAAGGCCAGGACCCACCGGCTCATGAGCCCGAAGTCACAGGTGATCGTGTGACCACCACGCTGGACAGGGCGTGGGAGATCTCGTAGGTAACCTGCCAAGGCACTGGTGTTTTGAGTCCAACTGCCTGGCTGAGCCAGCCCAGTCCATCGGCCACATGAACGCTGCCAGTGACCGTGGCCAATGCCAAAGGCAGGGAAGAAACACCCGGCACAGCTCCACCCCGATTCCTGGCTACCGAAGCGTGAGATGGTAAAGTAGCTGTTTTACACCATGAGGTTTGGGGGTTGTTCCACAGCAAAAGAGACGCAAACACCAGAGCTGGAAAAACTACAGAGGATTAGAGGCGTCCTCCTTTGGTGTCAGTGATGACATTTCATTCGATTTGCTTAGAAGAGTCCAACTAAATTCCTGGCCCATGGAGCTAAGTTGGATCGCCAGGATAATTCTGCCATAGCACTGAACATTGAGGCTGGGCCACGAGGCGTGGGAAAGTCTCCCAGAGACTCACCCAAGGGTGAGTGCGGGCTGGGCACAGTGACCCCTGAGGGTCTGGCTGTGGCGTGACAAAGACCTTAGAGACTTCAGGGTGAACGAGCAAGTGAGTGTGTGAGACACATAAAGGGGAAGAGACAGACAGACAGACAAGGTTTTTTGAAAGGGGGGTTTAGCTGAGTCAAAGGCCCCTGAACCTGTGCTTTCTCACCTGGCTCAGGAAGGACAGGGAACAGGGGAGACCTCTGGATGCCCCACTAGGTAGTTCTAAAGGGGGCCTGCACTTGGGTTCGCGTCAGAAACACCCTGCCTGCCTCTCTCCAGAGCTAGCGCAACCCCTGCTTCTTTCTCCTTCCCACCTGCTGGGCAGTGGAGGTGCTGCTGCTGCAGACACAGTAGGCAGGTAGCCAGACCAGGTATGCGGGACAGCCTGAAGCCATATGGGCATGCTCCTTCAAAGAGAGCTCCCTGGCGAGATGCCGAGGCCAGGAGCAGGCCCCGATGAGTGTCCTCAGGGGCAGTACCTAGCATGCTGCTGGGGAGAGGAATTCCAACCCACGCACGTGCTGTGGGGAACAGCCCAGGCAGTGAGTGTGCGGTGTGTCACTGTGTGAGTGAGGCCATGAGTGCGTATGAGAACATGTGTGAGACTCTTTTATGTGTGGTCTATGTGGGCAATGGCAGTGTGTCCGTGAGTGTGTCTGTGTGTGCTTGTGCGTGTGTCTATGTGAGTGTGTGTCTGTGTGTGAGTCTTTGTGTATGTGTGTATGAGTGTGCATCCGTATACGAATATGTCTGTGTCATTGAGTGTGTGTCCATGTGTGAATGTGCCTGTGCATGTGTGTGATGTAGGACTCTGTGTATGTGTGTTTCTGGGTGTGTCCATGTGTGAATACGTCTGTGTGTAGGTGTGTGGTGTGTGTACAGTCTGTGAATGGGAGTGTATCCGTGGATGTGTATCTGTCTGAGTGTGTGTCTGCGTGAGTATATATGTGTACTATGTTGGGAAAGGGATACAGGAAAGGGGAGATAACCCAAGGGTTAAGAGGAATCGCAAGATTGGGGTGTTCCTCCTGGCTCCCCATTTGGTCAGCGTGAGACCTGGAACCCAAGCATCTCTTGCTCTTGCACAAAGTGAGGGAATCTGAACAAATCACCCTAAAACCATTCCAGTGCTAGCTTCTGCCTCCTACAGGGGTTCTCCAGCCCCTTGGAATGAGGAGGGGGAGAAACTGTAGGGGTTCTGTTTTCCCACCCCCTGTACCCCATGGTTCCAGTGGCTTCCTGGGCCCCTGTGAATTGGAAACAAGTAAGGACAGGCAGGGGAGAAGTCAGGGAGATAGAAAGAGAAACTCTGGGTCAAGTTTGCATTTCTCATTATTTCTCCAACCCTTCTCAAATTCCTTTTGTTTAGAAATGTTCTTGAGTTTCTGAGGGCTTTCCCCTCCCCCATCCCACCCCTGAAAAAATGCTAGGAGCTCCTCCAGCCTGTAACCCTTCCGGATAACGTGTTCCATATGTCGGTCACTCTGCAGAAAGCGTCTGCACTCCCTTTTCTGGTCACTTCTCCAGGCCTTCCCAACCCAGCTCTCCCCAAATCAGGCCACGTGCCCCTCACCAGCACTCTGGAAGCCTGGCTCGGCATCAGACTGGAGCTAGATACCGTGCCCCCCCACCCCAACCCTAGGTCCCCAGGTCGGTTCCCATTTGGACCCCAGCAGGTCTGCCCCAGCACCCCAGTGCTCACTTGCCTGTGCTCCGCCCGCCGCTCAGACAGCTGCAGAGACCCTCCTTTAAGCACGGGGGCTAATTGAGCAGTGCTCTGACTGAGCTTGCCACATTATTTGCTTAGAGCATGCTTTTATAGCAAGGCAACACAGCATTCTATTGTCTTCCTTCCCCACCCCGGCTTTCCCTCCTCCTGTGGCTGCCCAATGTGGTAAATAAAGGCTGGAGAGATTTTTCCAACATGACTTCCAGTGTTCCTTTTGCTGATCTGAGCAGACCTTCCATCCCTCCTTGACTGACCCCTACCCAGTTCCCCCTTGGGTGCATCTGAAAACGATGGAGCACGACTCTGAACCATGCAGTCCAGCTCTTCTTGCTAGTTTTGCTGGGGTTTCCAATGGACGAATGAAGTGGGTTCTGCAGCTCTGGAGGAGTTGCATTGGAAGGGTTGAAAACGCTGTGCAATTGGTCAAATTAGCCTGAGACCTGCATGTCTGTATGTCAAAGTCCTTTTCCTCGAAAGCATAATTGTACGTAAAGACTTTAGCTTCCCACAGCAGAGGCTCTGGAGAGGCCATCAGAGGCTATCTCGAAAGAGGCGGTGAAACAACCCTTCCACTTCACAAACACAGGCAGGAGCAGTAAAGCCCCAAGGGCCAAACAGAGGAGCTTCAGGCCTTTCAAAGCACACACAGAGGTCTTCCCCGAGACACACATCCGGGGCACGGCAGAGCCATCAGCTCTCTTAAAGGAGCAAAGGGCGACCCCTGAGCACAGACACACGTTAAGACTGCAACTTAACACGCCCCACTATCTCCAGTTTTTTGGATGGAGGTGGAATTCAGAACATATCTAAAGAGAGGGTATTGCTATGCACAAGCTGAGAAACAGTGCACACGGCAGTGAGTGATGGATTCAGAATTGTCACAGACAGAGACGCAGCTGGAGCCACGATCCCTGCCACCTGACTCCCGATCTTAGACTCTTCTAAGAGATGACATTCCCTCCTGATGAGCACAGGGACACACCACACTCCCGTGATAGCACAGGCAGTGAGATCCTCCAGCTATGCGGACCCTCTGGGAGATCCCCACAGCACACCGCGCAGAACTGTGCTTTTCTCTAGGCTCACTATGCCTTCGATGCCCTGCTTCACACAAAGTCATCATTTCCCAATTATTGGGCCACCTGTGGCTGCAAGAGCGACCTGTCCGGGGGTGAAGGGGATTGATAACTGGCCCAAGTTCTGCACTTACTTCTTTCTAAGCTTACCCTCCTTTTCCCTCCACCCCAATCTTGGCTCTATTTAGTCTGAGTCTTTTTTTTGTATTCTGGAGATCAAACAACAAAATGTGTTAAAAAACAGTCTTTCTCAACAATACCTGTATTAAGAAAAGGACAACAATAAAGAAGGAAAACATGCCCGATGATGGGTCTGGATGATGCACGGGGCTAATGAGACAACTGAACTGATGTAATTGGGGGCTCTGACTTCAGAAGCCCCAATTATGCTTGATGGGCTTGGCAGGGCACCCTGCAATTTGGTGCTAATGAATGGATTAACACGGAGGATAAGCAGGAACCCAAGAATTCACAGGAATGTGTCCTGACACCACGCGGGGCATGCAACTGGGGGTTGACAAGGACCTGATGAAAAAAAGTGGAAAAGGTGGGAGATCTCATAACAGGCAGCCGTCAGTGGCCAACCGACCAGCTCTCTGCCCCATCTGCAAAGTGCTGGAGCCATCTACTTCAGGGACATGCAGAGAATGCTGCAGTGCATGCAAGCATGCTGTCTAAACGACCAGATCAGCTGGGTGGCATAGCAGGGATATAGCAGAGAAGCTCCTACCAGACTTGAGTCCTGCATTCAATGCATCACCAAGGAGGTAGATGGCGCCAGGGTTCGTGGGGCCAGCGGTGGGGTGACTTCCAGCCCACACGGCAGAGTCTGGTGGTTAAGCAGAGGGGCCACTGCCAATCCTGGTCAAACTGAGGGGCAGGGACACAGACTGGCATTGACTCAGAATGTGGAGCTTTTGAAGCTATAACGTGACATATTTTAATTCCTCTTGGTGATGTTAATGGTGTCACTGGCTAATGCCATGCTAATAGAGTTGATGAAGCCCTGAGCTCCGACTCATCCAAGAGAAGGAAGAAGTAAGGACCTCCGTTTGTATCCTACTTACATTTCGGAAAAGGCTGAGCACAAGTCAATTATTTTGGTGACTGAAATTACATTTTAAAGATAGTTGGAGGGTTTGTAATTAAAAAAATTGTAGGGTGACATTTCTATGAACAGTAAATCATAATGAAAAGTAAGTAATCACTCTCAATTAAAAAATATATACAGGATCAGTTTTAACTAAAAGCAAAGTACTCTTTTAAACAGAGTAGTTATGCAGTAAATACAAATCCACAGTGAACATATATTGCTCCGCGATTAAAATCTTCGCTAAGGGCTGAGACTCACTCTTCAATGAGCTTCAACTCTTTGGGAGCTCTGTGAACATGTGTGGTTCCCTCTGGCATATTCCTCTGGAAGTTAGACACTTGGAGAAGAGGCAAGAGAATCTCCCTGCTGGAAGCTCCCACATTTTTCACTCTTGCATCCTAAGCAATGCCAACCTACATGCTCAAAGTAAGTGTCACTTCACTCATTTTTACCAGGACACCAAAAAGAAAAGGAATCAAAGAAAAGCATATACACGATGGAATACTACTCAGCAATCAGAAATGAAAAACTAGATTCATTCATAGGAACATGGATGGATCTGGAGGAGATTATGCTCAGCGAAGTAAGTCAGAAGGCAAAAGAAAAATACCAGATGGTTCCTCCCCTAGGAGGA
>JAGFMF010011958.1:7942220-7954028 GCA_019455555.1 Galemys pyrenaicus | reverse complement strand
GTGATGGTGCACTGGTGAGATGGTGATGGGAAATACATGGGGATTACAATTGATGGCAAGTATATGTAAATTTTAAAATATTTTATATTAATAAAAAAATGAAAAAAAAAGGGAAAAAAATAAATAAAATAAAAATGAAAAAAAAAAAGAAAAGCAGGACTGCAGAAATCTTGCAACTTGTACTGAGTGACAGCTCAGAAGGAAGTAAAGTATTGGTATTGATAGCTAAGCCTCACGGCACATACACTGTGCTCAGAACGCTACCACCACAACCCCATTTAGTTCTACAATAGCCCTGTGCCGCAGGCCCAGTAGTTCACCTCTCTTATTTGAAACCCTGGGTATGCACGTACATGACCTAATGCCCTCCATGGATTGGATCAGCCTCCCCCAATTACAGGATGCTTTCTGCTGTCTGCTTACAAATGCCTAAAGAGACAAGAGTATGTCAATGCAGGTCTTATCTTGCAGCCAAAGGCATCTGCAGGAACCCTGAAGACGACTCTGGGTGTACAGAGCTTGAGGGTTGGAACTGTGAAAGAGACTGGGTGTGTACTGTTCTCTCTAGTAAATAGAGAAACCAAGCCCCAGGGCAAGTTGCTTGCTTGAGATCACTGCCTGGTCAGACTCTGTCTGAGATGCGTAGGGAGGCTGGGCTGAATCCCTGGTGCATGTGACACCAAAAGCCACATCCTCAAACACCCCGCCTCGCTGGTGACGCTGGTGACAGGCCATCCCCAGGGCTCCAGAGAATGAAAGCTCCTGACGCTGGTTTTCAGAGGAGGCCAAGTTAAACTATGATCGCACACACTTTTTTTATGTTTCAGGAACTTTTCCCTATATATGGTTTTCTAGAGGGGTTATTTTTCCTTATTAAAAAACTAACTAGAGCATACTGAAGAACATTCTAAAAAGATACCACTATATATAAAGAAATCTATCAGCTGCTACCAGTATCACGGCAGATTGTGCCTGGCCTTTTTTAAACACTGCAGTTCTCACAGGCATCACGTCGCCGAGTGGCTTAATACACATCATTCTGGGGCTTTCTTACTTCACTTAATCTGGTAACCTGAGCTTTCCCCTCTCATTAAAATTCCACATATATAGAATTTTGATGGCTACATACTATTCCATCACAGGAATGTGTGGTGATTTACTGGGTCACATCCACCTCCTTAGCAGGGAATTTGTCATTTCAGATTTTACTGTCTTGTGAAAAACGCTGCAATCAATGTCCTCATCCTCGAACTTCACTGTTGGCTTCAGCCACTGTCTCCGCTGCATGGTTCAGAGCCAGGCACATTTATGCTCTCAGCTTCAGCTCAGCCCTGCAGCAGACCCACCCCCACCATTTGTCCCATGTCAGTCTTTCTTCCTTTCCTTACAACAGCTCCTTAGGAAGAGCACTAGTCTCTTGAAATCTCTTAGAACACAGAGCACCTTGCTTTCTCCTTCACAGAAAAAGAAGAGTCCCTCCCTGCCCCAGGCTACCCCAGGCTACTTGAACCCATGCAATTGAAACCACCAGACCCTTAGCACCCTTGAAGAGAGACAGGGGGTGCTGTGAACAGGGTGGTGGGAGTTACACAGCTGTGAGACAGGCTGGCACTGCCCTGGTCAGCCAGGAGGTGTGGTCACCCTGGATAAAGCCACAGTTTCCTCTGAGGGCTGAGTCGTTCTGGTCACCCGCCTCTGGAGCCAGCAGTTACACCCTGGGCTGCTCCCTCCATTTCCTTCATGCCCCCTCACAACAGACAGAATTCTGTCTTTCCATCAGCTCCACCAGCACCAGAGCCCAAAAGAGGAGGCCCTTCTAAGACACCCTGAGTTCCTGGTTTTAAAATCAGGGACGTATTGTGGTTCTCCCTCACAGGACCTCGCCATTGCCCTCCTTCAGCTTCCGTGCCGGTACTACCTCAGGGCTTTCCTCCAGCTGCTACCCCGTACTTACCTTCCTCTTGTTCAGGGTTGATCTGCAATTTCAGGTGACTCTCTCCTGGCATCTCGCCCAGTCCATCCCCTTTCCTCTGTCACACATGCTATCTCTCAGGCCTGGATGACTTCAGTAGACTCATGCGTGGTCTCTGAGGCCCTACTCTGCCCTCTCCCAGCTGCCTTATGCTGTCATTTCCACACCAGGATGGAACGTTCTTGGTAAATCTAAGCTTAACCCAGCCACTCCCCAGCTAGAGACATTTCTGTTCTTTGATCTTTGAGATAAAACCAAAATTCCTCACCCTGGCATGTGGCCCTTCAGGGGCTGGCCCTTGGGTGTCTCTCTCACCAGCCTTACCTCTCACCATTCTTTCACCTGCGCACAGCACCACGAGGGGCCTTCGGCTTTGCAAACACGCCCCATGCTCACCTCTGCGAGGACATCCATATCCCACTTTTGGCTGGGAAGTTTCTTTCTCCTGTCTTACCTAGCAGACACCTGTTCATCTATCACCTTCCTCAAGATGTCCCCTGAACACTTACACATTCTTCGTTCCGATAGCTGTGCTGGCACAGGGCCTTCCCCACCCAACTGGAAGATCCTTCTCTGATTGGATGCTCTTAGCACCTACAATGTGCCTGGTTTATAGTAGGGTCTCAGTAAAGGTTCCTGGAAAAAAGGTCTCTGCATTAAGAAAGACTTTGAAGAAGCATGACCATTTCTCCTTGTGCCTAGTGTAGTTATATTAGCTCTCTCTTCCATTCTCTAGAGTGCCCCACTTTTTAAAAAAAGATTTATTTATTTACGCATATAAGAGCTGGGGTACAGGCCAGAGTTGTGGGGGGTGAGAGGAGTCACCAGAGACAGAGTAGGGAGCAGAACAGGCAGATGGACTGAAACACACTGCTGAGGGGAGTAGCGGGCGAAGCAGGAGAGGTCTGCTGCGCCATGTGGGTCCCCTCCCTGGCTGGGGATTGAACTCGTGCTGCTGTGCCGTGGATGCTTCACAGTGCAGCGTTCAACCCACTGTGCCACCAGGAAGGTCCAAGAGTGTCCCGATTTGGATGACACATGCCTACTCTTATCTGAATACTCTTTAATGACACTTAGTCAGAGTTAAGAGCAATGAAGCAGTTAAGGTGAATCAGTTGGGGGTGCTTACGTGAGCATTGGGAAAGGAAGTCTCTGGATGTACTAGGAGGTGATGGATGATAGGGGTGATCACTCAGGCAAAAGCATATCAGTTTCTGCAGAGGCAGGATTCAGAAGCCAAGGGAAAAAATAAAAATTTCAATTCCAGAAGCCCCTGCCCATCACCCAGACTCCACATGGCTGCTTCTCTTTGGGAAGGAGAGGGGAGGAGAGGGCAGCTCTCTGGCTCACGGAGGAGGACCCTGCACTGAGCTGGGGAGGCACTTGCACAAAAGTCTGAAGGCTCCTGAACCCCTGTTTTCTCTCTCTCACACACTCCACCTGCACGATACCAACAAGGTTTCCCACCCCCCAGGTACAGCACAGGGTCGTGATTTGACTGGGAATTCCTAGGGAAGGAAAGAACACACAAGACTCGAGAATACACAAGAATCTGCAAGTGAAGGCAAATGAAGCCAGTGCACAGCAGGCTGTGGAAGGGACGTGTGGAGCTGGTCTCAGTGGCCTGAGTCACTGCTGGGAGGGCCGAAGCCAGGCTCCAGCCAGGCCCAGGGATAGGGCTCAATGAAACTAGTGGATTCCATTGCTCTCAAGGGCAAGGCTCACATCTCACTCATCCTTATAGTCCCAGCACCAACACGGTGTCTGGCAAGAGATGAATTGTACAATTAGCATCTGCAGACTGGAAAGAATTTACTCCCAGATGTACCAGGACCTGGGAAGAGCTGGGCAGTCAGAAGGTAAAGAGACTATTTTATATGCATTAATATTTTACACATATTTTAATGACAAATCACAACTTTTGCAATGTTTTGAGAGTTACCAGCAATTTTTTAAGGTTGCTAATGGCAACTAACAAATACTAACATGTTAGATAGTAATGCTATTTGTCTCTGAAATACTAAAAAAAAGTAACAAACCTATATACACACATATCCACAAACAAGATTAAAGAAAAAAGGGGCTTAATTCCTTCTTGGTGGCAAAAAGAAGGTTTTGGTTCTTGTCTTTAGCAAGACTTAGGGGAGAGACAGTGAAATCTGTTGGAACCTCCAGTGCAATTATGTATCTTGCAAGTAAACCTCAGGCGAGTCTCTCCTGACCCAAACTAAGAGGGTTGGAGGGTTTTTTCTTTTTGCGCTTAACAAGTCCACTGACTAACAGCTCTGGGGCTAAATGACTGGTATAAGCATAGAGACCGGAGATCAGAAAGTAAAAGGGGAGCTCCGAGCCCAGCTCTTGGTGGCGCTGACCTCTCCCTCCGTGTGTTCCCACTGCTGGGACTTTCTGCCTTAGCGTCCCCTTCCCAGGAACACGTGCGGCCAGGCAGGAAGGCAGAGCAAAGGAGGCCATGAGCCATCAGCACCTCCCCTTCCCTCCTCCCAAGCAGCTTTAACTTTCAGCAACACAACCCAGCAAGAGGCACCAAAAGCAAGTAACCACTGAAGATGGAAAAGCACTGACAGGGGCAGCAGATGCTCCCGAACGCCATAGCAGTGTCCCGGCCATTTATTCTGTTCTGTGTATTTTTGAATTGATGGTGCCAGCAGCTCAGTGACCCATGACAAATATTTTCTGCATTTTTAACTGAAAAAAGTGGTATGTGACTTTGGGAGTCTAATGCAATAATATATTGAAATTCCTCAGTCATACTGAATACAGAAATACAGTCCTGTTGATTCTGTTCTCACCAAGAACATACCACAGGCCCAAGGGAAAGAGACTGATGTGGCAGTAAGGAGACTTGAGGTAATCACCAGGGAGACAGTGATGCCCCAGAGTGTGGACAGCTAAGAGGGACGTGGCCTCTCCCTGAGCCCTTCTGGGAGCTTCCAGGGGCTAGTGCCAGGGCCAGGACTAGTTCCCTCATCTGTCGAGTGTTTGTTTTCCTAAATACTAGATTGCTACATGCCAATTACACTTTCCTGTCCCACCATACCGACTCCCTGCCCCCCTTTCACCGGCACAGTCCCGGGATTCTTATCTCTTCCATGAAGGGGAAATCTGTGTGTAGAAAATTCAAACTATTTCCACTTACAAATTTGAAAAAACCCAACTCTTCCAAAGAGCCTGATTATGCATAGTTGACAACCTTGCCAGTGGCCAAATAGCATGCTTCTAGGACCAGGCGCTTTCTTGACCGGACTCTTAGCTAACACAGCTACCAAATGAAACTAGGCACAACTGACAACAGGCAAACTAAGGTGCTGGGCCCCAGGCAGGTTTCTTTCTCGTGCACCTGGGCATTGCCACCATGGACTTGCAGGGACTGTGCTATGCGCTTGGGACTGATTTCCCCACCTCTCCTAGCCCCCTGTCTTTCTGTCAAGCAAGACAGAAAACCTCTAAGATCCTCACAGCACACTTACTACTTCCATGAAGAGGCAGAAACTTCCCCACCAAGAAATCTGCTTATCCACTTGTACACAGATCCAGAAACCTAGTCTCACTTAACAGACTCCAGTCCTGTGTAGACAGCCCTCCCCTCTCTGATGCCTCCTCAGTCCTGCCTCTTCACTGCCCTCTGCCCTGACTCTCTTCCTTGTCTCCAAAGTAAAGCTCTCAGAAGTAAGGCCCCGGGAACAGGTTCCCATCATAAACAGTCTACATGGAAGCCGAAGCTTCCAGAAGGACTCAGGGAGAGGCCACAGCCCTCTTAGCTGTCCACACTCTGGGGCATCACTGTCTCCCTGGTGATTACCTCAAGTCTCCTCACTGCCACATCAGTCTCTTTCCCTTGAGCCTGTGGTATGTTCTTGGTGAGAACAGAATCAACAGGACTGTATTTCTGTATTCAGTATGACTGAGGAATTTCAATATATTATTGCATTAGACTCCCAAAGTCACATAGTGCTTCGGTGCAACAGATGAGGACACCGAGGTCCAGCGGGGACGGTGACATCTCTACGGCCACTCCCTAGTTGATGCCACAGGGCAAGTGTGGATCTGGGCCTTGACTGCTGCTTTCTGAGGCCATCCGCTCCACCTTAATAGCCTGTGAAATGGTCTATAAAAGTCAGAGGAATTTTCAGAGTGGGAGGGGATCTTAAGGTCAGTGAGTCCACGTTTCTTAACATGGTTGAATCAACTTTGAAAAATATCTGTTGCAAGATCCAGTAATAGGCGAGAAGAGAGGAAACTAGTCAGGAGGAAAAAAAATGCCGTTTTTGTTGCCAAAAGGAAGCGTGGGGAAGGACCGGAGCTTAAAGCAGGTGCTGACAACATGCCCAGCTTCTGTGATACCAGTAGTTGAGAGACACACATTCTGGATTTCAAAATAGCAGGCTTGATCAGAAGTGATCTGGGCTACACATTCGTCTTACAATCAGTGTGTTACTGTAGAGAAACCTCCGGCCTGTGTGCTATGCAGGGCTGTGCATTGGCTATTTGTAGGTGAGGGGAATACTGGCCCCTTTCAGCTCTGCTGGGAGCACAGAGGCTGCCTCTGTGGGGAAGCAGAGGCAGAAGAGGAAGAAGGGAAGCCCCTGAGGTCACCAGCCCCCTCCTCCAGCCACTGTGCAAGAAGGCAGCTGCATATCCATTGGGACCAGAAAGTAAAGGGGAGAGTGGAGCCCCCTGCCCTCCGCCCAGGCAGGTGAGGCGGCAGGGGATTTAGCCACAGGAAGTGCACAGAAGGCTCACTCAGGTTACACCAGGGCTGCAAGCGGAGAGTCCCAGGAGCACGGATGTCCTGCTTTCCTCTCATGCCCAGACCATGACAGCTATTCAAGGACCAAAGGTCAGGGTGAGAGGTGACTCCTGCCACATGACTTGGATGGACCGACTCTCCCTCCTGGAGCTAATGGAGGTGAGTGCGGCCTCCTGCCCTCAGCGTAGGTGAGACAGACCCCATCAGAGAAGGGGAAGAGTCTCAGCCCTATAATCTTTCCTTTTCTGACAGAAGCCTTGCTTAAAATGAACCTGTGACTAAGTGACAATGCTTTCTTTCCCTAGAAATGTAGGGAGTCTTACCAAATCAAAGACACGGGTAATTAGAAAGGCAGTGGATGCCATGTGTCTAATTTTAGATAAAAAAATAAAGATTTCACTTTAAAAATAAAAATATTTCCAATTAAAAAATGTCAATATTAAAAATGCATGGTTAATAATTCTCAGATTATTTTGGAATGTGAAGGTGACATTCAATAAAACATGTGACATGCAAAGACGGTTTGGCCACAGTTTCCACATTTTGCTTTACAGGGCAGGGTGCATTCTCGAGTCATCAGAGAGTCCCACTCGATTCTGTGTTCCTCCATAGCCGGGTGACTGAAGGGTTGCAAGCTCCCCAGTGCACCTAACGCTATGCACTTGGGGGAGACCGAGCACCCCGCAGGCAACACCTCTGGTCCCAAATGGTGATACCTGTGGGTGCAGCTCTTTGTCTTTTCTATCTCCCTCTAACCTCAGTCATTTCTCTCCTCAAACCCTCCCTCCTAGCTAGCCATCTGGGAAAATGGCTTTGCTGTCATCATAGCCTCACTCCTTCTGGAATTCACCAAAATCTTGCCCTTTGCAAATGACTGGTTTGGGTGATGAAAAGTCATGACTTGTGAGCATTGTCTGTTACAGATTTACACAAATCAGCAATTCAAGTGGCCTCTGTGTTCTGGCTGTCGGTCCCCTCTACCTAGATGCGGACTGTTAGTGACCCAACAAATTGTGGGGAGTTTCACTAACACGTGAACCAGGGCCCTGCCACTGTCTAACTGGTCACAACCGGGGCAATGTAGTTACCAGGCTGGTAGCATGTGGGTGAACAGGGCGTTGCCACTAAGTTGCCATTTCTGAGCTTGTACCCATCTCCACCCCTCTCTGGTTTCCGCTGCTTCCAGTTGTCAGCGCTTCCCCAGGGCCTCCTTCCTATCCAGTTCCCCAGATGAAGAAAGCGCTGAGGACTCAGGCTGTGAATGAAGACAGAGGAGGAAGCACAAGGTCGTATCGGTGCGGTATGTCTCACATGGAGAAGCCAACTGCCCCCCTAACATGGATGAGATTTATGATGGAGAAAAGACGTCTGCTCTCAGTTTATATTGGCCCAGATTTAGATAGCTGCTCTTAAAAAGTCCAAGGGCCCCTAGGGTTCTCCAAATGAATTCAGCTTAGGTGATGTGCATTAAGATACTGATTTGGAGTAAGATGAAGAGAAATTACAGGCATGATGGAAAATGTATCTCTCCTTCAATATACAATATTCATACATTACCTGTAATATATACACACACTGATATGCATTTAAGTGTGTATATATAAAGCAGCCCGAGAGGTGGAGGACACAGCGTGAATTACACGAACAAATCAAGGCTGAGTTGATATCACTGAACAGACTGTGATTATGTTGATTGAAACCAGATTTGAAGGACCAGGGGAATTTGTTTGGGAACAGAGAACAGGACCAAAATATTCCCTCCGAGAGGAAATCTCATCAGAGGGAAACAATGGGGGGTAGAGTGGCAGGGGCCTCTGGGAGGAGGTGAAGGGCTAGCAGGCGCAGTGTCTTGGTAGTAGAGTTTGGGAAAAGAGGATGGAAATGATTCATCTCTCCTCTTTGTACAAGGTATAGAGCACTAGCAACTCAGTGGAGTAGATGGTGGGGTAAAGGGAAGTCTAAGTGAGAAGGGAGGAGAATGGGAAAGGCAGAGAATCAAGACCTGCCTATTTATCCCCCTGCATGCCGGGGAATAAATGCACTGCAATTTGGTAATTGAGCAGTGAAATATACCACATCTCTAACTGTCAGAATTTAAGGATGGACGTTCATCACACGCAGGTTTGAAAGAAGCAAGATTAATGGACAGCTCTAGCAAGATGCATCAAAGGAATCTTTTCAGACACAACCATTTGAGGACGGGGGAGAGAAGTGGGATGGAGGAGGTTGGCATGGGGCCAATCCCTTGGAGAAGAAATAGCAAATTCAAATTCTCCCCGTCTGAAGGAGTCAAAGTCATCACAGCTGCAGGTGACATAGCCTGACAACACGGCAGAGCCTCTCAGGTCCAACACAAGGTCATGTTCACCTGGGGAATCTCCCCAGACACATGCTTTGAAGGATGGCGGCATTCTTTCAAGAAGCTTTGATCACAGAAGAGTCAGGTTTTAGTCCTCAAAGGAACTTGGAGGTCCTCTATCCCAACCCTTCTACCTTCATTTTACAGTGGAAGAAAGTAGGGTCCAGGAAGCTAAGGTGAGCCACCCAAGGCCACACAGCCAATGAATGGTCATTTCATCGTCCCACAAAACTGGGTTGTGTGCCCCAACGAAATGTTTTACATTTTTTGTGCTGCTTTTGTCATGACTTTATAACCCTCAATAGATGACCTCAATCAATGAAGACACTCAAAGGCCACAGGGAAATTAAATATGATGGTGGAACCCCCATGTACAAAAGGTCCCTTTCTCCCAGCCTCTAGGACATTGCTGTGGAAGATTACTTGGGCAACCAAACTCTTCACTTGAGTAGTGCCCGTCCCATCACTGAGGTTATGGCTACCATGAAATCACAGAACCCGAATCCCAGGATCTGCTCTTGCTAATTTCCTTGCCAATGCCCCAGAATGGATGGTAGCAAGTGCTCACTCTTCACGGCCGCCGAGGGGTGGCGGGCTCCAGGGCTGGTGGGCTCCTGCAGCTCTCCCTTCCTTATCCATCCCATGATCAAAACCATCACGTACGGAGTGTTCAGATCCCTAGTCCATCCGGGGCAGATGACTACCAGTCCTAAGAAATCCCAACAGGCAGCATTTCTCACCTGTTCATTTTTAAGTGGAGGAATTTTCATTTTCAAGTTTGAACAGGAGGCTCTACCCAGGGGGATTAAAAAAAAAAAGCAAATAACATTTCAGTGAGTAGGCAGTACATTCTGGATCTATTTCTCTCCCACATTTGAGCACATTTGGAGAGTTTCCATTTCCCATCTAGACGCCCCCTGTGCTGGGTGGTGGACCCCCCTCAAGCATGGCTGCACACACACACACCACTTCTGGAATGAACCCGGGACGAGGAGAGTCTCAATCAAAAAGAATTTGTCAGAAGAATTGCGGGGAACCAGGAGACATGGTGAAAGCCCCCTGGGGCTGGCTGCGCATTCTTCCGGAATTGTATCCTCGGGTTTAGAACTCAAGTGCACACACGGGACAGCCTGGCTCCACTTGGACACAGGGGACAGCACTGAAGCAGAACCCAGAGCTGCCCTCACTCACTGCTGGAACACAGACCCTAGCTGCACAGAGCAGGCTGAGGCTTTTCTTTTTTTAAGATTTATTTCTTTATGCATACAAGAACTGGGGTATAAGCCAGAGGTATGGGGGGGTGAGAGGAATCACCAGAGACAGAATGGGGAGTAGAGCAGGCAGAATGACTGAAATCCACTGCTGAGAGGAGCAGCGGGTGAGGCAGGAGAGGTTTGCTGTGCCACGTGGGTCACCTCCCTGGCCAGGGATCGAACTCATGCTGCAGTGACTGTGGATACTTCATAGTGCGGTGCTTAACCCCTTGCACCACTAGGGTGGGGCCAGCAGGCTTAGTCTTTCAGGAAGAACATGTGTGAGACAGGGAGAGGATTGTACTTCAAAGCTGGTCAGGCTCTGACTGGCCTGTGCCAGAGACAGGCCTGAGGCAGCGTGGAGGCTGAGCTGATGCTTGAGGACCTCACAGCTCCCTTCCAGGCCTTGTAGCTTGGCTACCTTGGTCTTGGCTACTTTTTCAGAGATGCTGAGCCGCAATAAAATCAGGGACCTGCCTGCCAGTCCCTGCTCTGCAAGTGATGTGGTCTTGGGCAACTCCTTTCACTCTGTGAATCCTGACAGTAAGCAAAGACAGAGGTGGTTTGTGGAAGTCTCTGGAGTAGGCATTCCTGTGCAATGCTACAGGCAGGCCTGGGCACCTGCATGAGATGAACCCCAGGCCTTTGTTGGGGCTGCTGCACCTGAGGACCCCTGATGGAACAGCACGGAGGGTTACAGGCCTGGGCTCAGGAGGCACAGTTCCACCAGGTGAGTGGTGCAGCAAAGGGCTGGTCTGGGCAAGAGGACAGGCTGGGAAGTCAGAGAGACCAGCACTCAGAGGCTTGCCCTACCATCTCCTAGCTAGTCTGAGTGTCAAGAAAAGACTTAATTTCTATACTTCTCTATACTTTTCCCAACCATTAAATGACATAACTGCTCTGTTGAATACTTTGATGAAATGAGGTATTTCCAAGTTAAGCCCAGTGGCCACTGGAAGATAAGTAGATCAAGAAGATGTGGTATATGAACAACATGGAATACTACTCAGCTATGAAAAAGATGAGGTCATGCCACTGTGACAACGTGGATGGAAATGGAGGGAATGATACTAAGTGAAATTAAAGAAAGAGAAAGCTAAGTACCAGATGATTTTATCCATATGTAGAATATAAAGAAATAAAAAGGATCGGACAAAACTAAACCAAAACAAACCCTAGAAATCTGACTCTAGAACTGAGGCAACTTGAGGAGGAAGGTGTGGAGTGGGGAGAAAAGGAGAGGAAAAGGCCCACTGGACGATGGTAGAGGATTATGGGTGCCTTGGTGGTGGGTTTGATGTAAAAACAAACATCTGAAGAGGTGCGAACCTATAGCTCTCAATCATATACAGTGCAACACATATCAAAAAAAGTAGCAACAACAAATGTTGGCGAGGATGTGGAGAAAAAGGAACTCTCTTACACTGCTGGTGGGAATGCAAGCTGGTCCACCCAT
>JAGFMF010011958.1:7923420-7941680 GCA_019455555.1 Galemys pyrenaicus | reverse complement strand
TAAAGACACAAAAACCAAAAATGAAAAGACAAGGACAAATTGGGGACACTTGGTGGGGAGGGAAGAGGGGAAGGGTTGAGGGCAGACGGGAGCATGGGGTACTGAGGTGATGGTTCACTGGTGTTACGGTGATGGGGAATACATGGGGATTACAATTGATGTCAAATACATGTAAATTTTAAAAAATTATAAAAAAACATATACAGTGCTACAAATCAATGTCACCTAAATAAAAAAATAATACACATAAAAAAGAAATAAGGCATTTCATGTGTGCACACCGCCTGGCACATCACAGGCAACTGATAAATAGTGATTTCCTTCATCCAGAAGCTTCACCTTCAAGCTCCATTTCCCCATTGGTAAACTTGTAGATAATAAACGCTGTATTTTTTCTGCTTGTGCAGAGGCAGCAACAAACACGCTGTCACAGCGTCACTACCTAAGAATGCAGGTTGAGAAAGCAGCCATTCTCAGCAGCAGGAATCAGACCCATATTGCACTGTCCCTGCCAATGGGCTCCAGCCTTCTAGGAACCGCTGTCCACCAAATTGTGCCCAAGACCCCACCCCCCTGGCCTCTCTCAGCTCCAGAACTCACTGCTTGGGATGCTGGGCAGAGAGGATACTTCTGATTTAGCATTGAGTAGGGAGAGACACTGAATGGAGGCTGGACGCTAGCTCTGAGTCCACTCTCCTTAGGTGAGTTCAGACGACACATGTATTCACCGCTCTGAACCTCAGTGTCACATTTGGAAAGAAGGAGATAACAATACCCAGTCTCAGTTGAAAGAGTGGAAGTCTTTGATGAGTGCAAAGGAGAATGGTGAACAATGAGTTCTTGCCAGGAGGGAGGGTGTTAGGTAGAGGGTAAATCTGGTAAAAGGGCCATGGTACAATGGTTGGGTGAAGGGTAACATTAGGCTGTTAGCAGTAGATGCATATTTTGATTTTTAATTATGTACACCTGAAACACATGTAATGTTATAATGCAATGTTAATTTAAAAACAAAGATAAATGGTGAAGATGATAATGGTGTCATTCCACATATCATGGCTTACTTTCCTCAGGAGACTAGATGTTGTGTGAACCGTGAGCGTGGAGCTTTTACCAGAGTCTATCTTAGTTTCCATTTTTACCCTATTTACATCTCCAGGAAGTAATGTCTATATCGAGCACATAGGGGAAAAAAGCTGGGAATATTCAATAAATTCAAATAAATGCAAGCAAGGTGGAACATGGTCTTTCTAAGTCGTGATGACTGAGAATCTTCCTAGATCAGAGCTTCCTAAATTTGACCCAGCACTGCAATCATCTGGGAGCAGTTAACATTACAGAGTCTCAGGCCATCCCCAGGCTGACTGAATCAACATCATTAAGGACTGGGGCCCAAGAGTCTACATGCTTAAAAAACCCTCCCTGAAAACTCTAATAAACATCAGGTCTGGGAACCATGGGTCCCTCTGTGTCTACCTCAGTGTGGGGAATCTGTACCCCACAACCCTAGAATAATGCTGAGTGTAAACACTGTTTTAAAAGTATTTGCTGAAGTGGGCAGAAATTCCAGGTTGGTGGTCCTGCGCCTTAGAACCTTCTGGGCTTCCCTGATGTATTTGGCCCTCATGGAGCAGGCATCTGGTATACCTGCTGCTGGGGCTGGGACAGACAGAGCATAGTTGAGGCCAGGCCCAAACCTGGATCCCTGACTCTACTTTCCCATGGAAGTGGGGACCACTGGCCCTAATGCCATTCTCAAAGTGGCATGACAGAGAAGTGAACAGAAGGATGGATAACTAAATTAATAATGCTCCAATCATCTTTTTTTCCCCTTTATTTATATTTGACATCAATTGTGGTGCCCATTTCCCACGACCATTTCACCAGCGCACCACCACCTCAGTCCCTTGTGCTCTTTCTGCCCTCAACCCATTCCCTCCCCCCAACGCACACAGTGTTTCTGATTTGTCCTTGCCTTTTTGTTTTTGCTGTGTTGTGTTTTAATTTCTTCATTGTTATTATTATTTCCCTTGGTCCTTTATTTGGTTCCCTTATATTTCTCCTAGGAGTGAAACCATCAGTATTTTTTTTTTTTTTTTGCCTTCTGACTTATTCCACTGAGCATAATCCCTTCTAGCTCCATCCATGTTTCTATGAATGACTCCAATCACCTTTTCACTATTGTCTCAAAGTCATAGATGCCAGACCAATGAATAGGGCACTACAGATATGGAAACTGAGGCTCAGAGAGAATATTAGCTTGAGCTGATTCTCAGCAATTTGGCACCCCTGCAGAATGGGGTAAGAGAAAAGGACTGAATCAGCTGTGCTGTTACCCAAACAGCACAGACCTGACAAGATCCCACATTGGGCCTGTCCTAACCCCTGTATGTACCAGACACCCGATAAAACCCAACCTGAGCCAAAGAAAAGTCCTGCCTTTTAGGCCACATCCCTTATGTATCCAGACTCAACCATAGGGGACCTTCAGGCTTTCGTTTCCACATTCTCACTCAGAAGGCTCCTGTCTGCCTGTCAGTCCCACTGCCCCACACCTGCTATGCCTGTCTGTCCATCTAGAACCTGCTGAGCTCAAATGTAATCATTCTCACCACCTCCAGGAAGTCTTTGGGGACCTGCCTCCTTCGAGTTTCCAGGACATTTTGATGATCTCCTTTGTAGAACTTCTATTTGTGTTTGTCTTTTGTATATTTCTTTAAGTCTCACGACAATTTTTAAATATGTACAGGCGGGGATTACATTTTATACCTTTCAGTATCTCCTATTTCTAGTATATAAAATTAAATCGACTCTTGACCTGATACAATTGCTGGATTCTTATTCCTTTGATTTCAGAAGACAGAAAGAATGACCTTGAAGGACCCACATTTGAATGAAAGGAAGAATAAGCAAGGCGAAGCCCAAGGAAAATTTTAAGCCACATGGAAGAGATCTATTCAGCATGGTCTTTTCAGGACAGATCAGTAGGACAGGAAGTAAAAGGCACTATATAGCTTTTATAAATGAGTACAAATGCCTTTCTCAAGTGTTTATCCATATAAACACTTGAGAAAGGCATTTTGAAGTCATTACATATATATATGTGTGTGTATATACACATAAACTTGAGAAAGGCATTTTGAAGTCATTGATATCTCAGCATGTGTGAATTTATGATATTAAGGTTTCAATTTGCTCAAAGAATATTCCCGGAGGTTGCTGGTCTAATAATAACATTCTCTTGGTGTGGAACAGGTCCAGGGCCAGTCTGAGATTATCTTGGAGAAAGCACCCCTGAGGCTATTCCACACACCTCTGTCTAGCCCTCTGACCTTGGAATGGGGTGATCTACAGTGAAACCTCTTCCAACAAGACTGTCCTGTGGCCCCATGCTCTGTCACCACACTGGTGGGGGAACTGTGAAAATGGTTGTACAGGAATCTCTACCAAGATCTCTTCCAGGATTTCCTGGGAAAAGGCTCTAGAGGCCTGATGGTGGCACATGGTTACAGGTACTAATGTGTAGGCGTTAACTCTGTTTTCCCAGCATACAAAGGAAACACTATATTCGTTCATGAAAGAGAGATTTGATAAGAGTCTTAAGTGAAGTTAAAGCGAGGCAGATTTAGAGGACCCAGATGCTCTCCATCTGCTTTTACTGAGTATATTAAACGAAGCATCAGGGTGAAAGAAGTGCTTTATATTGTTCAACACGGCGGCGGGGGGGGAGGGGCATGATGTGTCTGTGCCACCTCAAGTTCATGTTTACCTATTATATTTGCTCTGTGTTTACAATGTGTTAGGCACTGTTCTAGACATCACTGTATATGTTAATTCATATGCTGTATGTTACCTTACTTTAGCCTTACCTCAGATGATGAGCATCATTTATTATAGAAGAGGCTAGCTAGTCATCATTAATAATCAATTATTAATAAGTAGTGGGTTTGGGATTAGAATCTAGATAACTCTGACTCTAAATCTAATGTTCTTTCCATTAAATTACAGGGGACAAGTGGGTTTTAATCTAAATTCCAAATCCAGCTGATTGATATATGGCTACCTTTAGATCTATGTTGAGGATTGACAGGCAGTGTGGAGCTCAGAGCTAGCAAGTATCATTGATTGATTAGTGATGTCTGCTATGAGCAAAAGTCAGAAGTAGCACATGTGCTCACTTGCCATCCCTCTGCAAAGGCACACTTCAGTGGAAAACAGGTAACCCTGTTACCAAGTTTTACTCCTAATCCAATTCTCCATCATGTCTTTTTAAAACTTCCCCATCCATGTGCCTCTCAAAATTATCAACATTCTCTGAATTTTCTTTGCTAAAGTCCTCCCAGTTTTCCCCATTTCTCTTTGAGTAGCTAATCCCCCAAATAAGTCTTGGACCAGCATGGCTTAAAGATGCCTATTTCCCTTTGAAAGACTTTTTCCTTTAAGATTTTCCAGCACGGCCTTCCTCATCACCGAGAATGGTCCTTTGGGGATGGGAAACATTCTCAAAACTCAGAGGGGATGCGTTTTGCATGACCTTTGACCACTGTTCCCTGGAAAGACCGTTACAGAGGACGGGCTGCGGCTGAACAAGTGTGGGGAATAGAGATGGAGGTTGTGTAGGAGGGTGTGTGAGGCATGGAGGATGGTGGAGAGAAGGCAGAATTAAGCTTGAGAGTCAAAGGGCAGAACTTAGGGAGCTGAGAAGTCACTTTCGGAGTTTCAGCAAAACAGCACAGCCTGTTTCAAGAAGGGTGCAGAGGGGAGCAAAAGGCAAGTAGATGCACATAACCCATCAGACTAAAGTGATTTACTGCCTTGTGAGCCAGCCAATGAAAGAGGAAAAAGAAAAGGAAAAGAGAGAGAAAAAGTTCCTTCATCTTAATTCCATTTTCTTAATCATCGAAGTCATCTGGACATGGGGCTGCAGGCAGGGCTGGCCGCAGCTGAGAACCTGGAGAAACCAGATCCTGCCCTGGGCCCCCTTTAAAGTGATTAAACTCCTATCAGACCAGCCGGACCCCCTGACAGCAGAGACGTCATTTTTGGAGCAGCAAGCCTGGGAAATGCTCGCTGGACAAATCAAGACCTTAAACATAATTACAGTTCACACATCCTGGAGCAATAATGACTTCAAATCTCCCTTCACATGTGATTTATACAGAAACATATTTCCCCCTTGAACCTTCTCCCCCATTCCCATTCTGTTCACTCCACCCAAATCCAAGTGCTTAGAAAGTCAATATTCTGAGGTCCTGCTACAAAGTCCAGATGGAAAAACCCTGGTCTGTGTTAGGAGGAAAAGAACTGCGAACACCACCTGCCATTAAAATTCTTACACACCCACTTGTGCATGACCGTGAGTAGTGTGTGTATAATCCAAGCGGTTCAAAGGAGAAAAGTGAAAAGTTAATTAAGCCTACGCCTCCCTGCCAAGGAACCGAACGCTCTCTTGGGTCTGGCTTTGAGGCAAAGAAATAAGCTCCTACAGGCTTGCTGGTTCTGATCCAGTTCATGGTAGACAACAGGGAGAAGGACGTGAAATCTGGGAATAACCCAGCCCCTTGCTGCCCTTTGGCAGGGTGCGGGTCTTGGGAGATATTGATCACCAAGTCCGCATCGATTACAGGGCTAACACTGTCCCAGCCAGGGGCAGGAAGGGACATAGGATGGAGAAATCGCTTGGATGCGTGGCCTCGCGGTCACAAGAACGAAACAGGAGCAGAGGTTCCAAGGGGAGCTGACAGGTGGGATCAGAAAAAAAGAAAAAGCCTGAGGATAAGCTGACCCCGGAGGGGAAATCACACATTGGATTTAGCATCGGAACAGCTCATCAAATCTTTTTTTCAACACCAGTCTTAAGGACAGGAATCAAGAAGTGCTCAGATGGCTCTCACATGCCTGGGAGGAAGAAAGAATCAAGAAGCTGAGACTCAAAAGGGAAGGCAGCTGATGAAATGGGGCCCCTCAAAGGCCCTGAGGTGAAATCTGCTCGAGGACCGTGGGTCCTTCTGGGAAACAACAGTCAGAGGCCCTTGATAAGCCGGGCCTGGGACGTCAGCTGGAGGAGGGCAGGGCTTCTCTTTCTCATATTGAAATCACAGGTGTAAAGACATGGAAATGAAATTTCACAGCCAGGCAAAGATCCAATTCGGATGTTCCTCCCTGAAGATAACTGAAATACAAAAACAGACCCAAAGAAGACAGGATCACCAAAGACCTCCAGGAACACAGCACTCATCAACGTGCGAGTGTCGCTCTTGCAGGGGAAGAGCAGCGCCACCTGAGAGTGACGGGAAGGCCCTCCTTCGCTGGGGCTTGGGGTACTGGGCCTTGACCTTCCAGAGGCCTCTTCTCAGACACTCCTTCACCAGTAAGAAATGACTGCCTCCGGGGAGCTCCCAAGACACTTTATGGGGGTCAAGAAGGAAGGGTGTGGACAGTCTCCATCCTCTGACTTCATCCCACATGAGAATCCAGAAGAGGAAAACATGAACTCTGTGCAGGGGGGACAAAGCCAGTTTGGGGGGATCCAAATCAGGTATTAGGTTTTGGAAAAAAGGGAGAACAGCAGAGTGTTCACCAAGTGAGAAATGATGACATGGAGGATATCTGAGCCAGAGCTACCAACTTCACTGTGGCTACTGGTACTTTCCATGACAACCATGAGCCCACGTGGGAAAGCGAGTTACTATCTTACAAAATAGCACTGGGCCTTTCTGCTGGCACAAGGGGTTAAGCATCACACTGTGGAGTATCCACAGTCGCTGCAGCACAAGTTCGATCCCAAGCCAGGGAGGGGCCCCTCATGGCACAGCAGACCTCTCCTGCCTCGCCCGCTGCTCCCCTCAGCAGTGTGTTTCAGTCAGTCTGCCTGTTCTGCTCCCCACTCTGTTTCTGGTGAATCCTCTCATCCCCCACACCTCTGGCCTGTACCCCAGCTCTTGTATGCATAAATAAATCTTAAGAAAATAAAATAGTAAAGGGGTTTGGCCGTTCCATGTGTGTGAATGTGACATCTCTGCGTGTATACATGTTTGTACATGTGTGTGTGCCCTTTCCAGCATCACTGGTCATAAAGAGGACTAACCAGAGCTAAATCATTTTAGAGCTTGTTTTCAGAGTCCTTCAGGAAGGAATAAGCTCCTTGTGGGAAGGAGTTAAATCTCATTCAACTTTTGCCTGACTGTGTGGCATGGAGGGAATGTTGGCTCGCCAAGGTGACTGAGGGTGAGTCACATGTTTTGGGGTTCAGAATGCTCCCGAGGAAGTTTCTTCCTTAATCCCAGTTCTGATCTTTGATCCGCTCCCAGCTTTCTGCCAGGAAAAAGCCTTTTGTTCGCTTCTCCTTTCACAACTGTTTACTGACGGCTCATTAGAAACCCAGCACTGAGGAAATGATGCTACGAACAAGCAGAAAGTTCCTGCCCTCAGGAGGTGTGTAGTCTGGTAAGAGAGGAATGAAGGAGTGGTTCGAATAAGAAATGCTGGGTACTGGGGAAGGGTGGGTGCTGTGGCAGCTAGTGGCAGGGAGGCCTGGGGTGAGACAGAGGGACAGCCTCTCAGAGGAAGTGATGCTCAAGCTGACACCTGAAAGGTACTAAGAGTCAGGTAAGGGGGCTGGAAGGGGCAGAAGGTGCTTGCTCCAGGCAGTGGGGACAAAAATGAAGACTCAGAGGTGCAATGTGTTCTTGAAGTACAGAGCGCCAGGCTGTCCTGCTGACTAGCTGAAGTTAGGACAGCCTGTAGACTTGAAAGTGTCAGGGAACATCTGATAACTCTCAAGGCCACACGCACCCTGATTCATACTACATCCTTGCTTTAGTCAGTAGAGGCTCTGTAACCTAGTTGCTCAAGGCTCAGACTTTGAGAGCCACCGCTGAGTCTGCCGGTGTAAAACCCACTGGTGTAAATAAAGAACTTCCCGGGCCTCCCTGGTGGCGCAGTGGGTTAAGCAAAGAACTATGAAGCAAACCGCAGTCACTGCAGCATGAGTTCGATCCCTGCTGCCGGCCAACGAGGGGACCCACATGGCACGGCAGACCTCTCCTGCTGTGCCTACTGCTCCCCTCAGCAGTGTACTTCAGTTGATCTGCCTGTTCTGCTCCCTGCTCTCTGTGGTGGATCCTCTCACCCCCCCACCCCACACCTCTGGCCTCTACCCCAGTGCTTGTATGCATAAATAAATAAATCTTAAAAAAAAAAAAAAGAACTCCCCTCTTCCTCTCTGAGTGCTGCTTGGCTTCCTGATGGAATTTCTGCTGCAACATTCTGAGAAACAGCAACAAAATCCAGCTGGAAGGCTAGGGAGGGAAAACAGAGAAGTGGGGAGAGAGCAGTAAGCTGAGAGAGACAGGACGGCAGGGGTACAAGAAAGAGCAGGGAGGGGTCACAGAGTCTTAAACATCACATTGAGGACTCAGACGCATCGGGAACCATGGTGCTCACACGTAGAAAAGTGACCAATTTGCTTGGCCAAGTGTGGCGAATGGGAAGAGATGGGGTGGTTCTGAGGGGGGCTGTGCAGTGGAGATGGGGCATTCTGGACAAATTAAGAGGTGTTTCATGGAGATGAACCTGGAGGTTGCCCCATGGAGGAGACTCAGAGAGGGACGCTGACTGAGGAAGAGCTGAGGTGACCCCAGCTCTGGCGTGACCACGTGTAGCACCAGCAGCTCCATTACTCAGTGGGGCACGGAGGCCAGAGACACGGCACTGGCACAGTACGGGGCACAGAGGGACCCGGTTTCAGGACAGATGCACTAAGTCTGAGGCATCTGTAGGACACTTAGGTGGCATCTTTTGGGCAGCAGGACAGATGGGTCTGTGGTAGAAGAGAAGTGACCTGTAGTTTGGGGAATTGGCCTCATACAGAGATGAGGCACTGCCATGCTTGAAATTGGCCCCAGGAGTGTGGCCTCTGTGTGGGGCAGGCAACGGAGAAGGTCAGCTGTGGAAAGTGGAAAGACCCTTTCACAAAAAGCAGGTCAGATCAAGGGAAGAGAGAATATCTAGAAGGAAGAGAACATGGGGAAGGGTGGTCAAAGCCCAGCACGATGAGGCTGGCTCTCGTCTTGCCACTGGGCTGAGTGACATGGAGCCACCGGCCAGCGAAGGCCCGGGGCGGGTCCAGGAAGCCACATTACCATGGATTTGTGGACTGGACAGACAATGGTAAAAATGGGGTTTCCATGGAAGAAGTTTGCTTGTGAAGAGGAGAAGGTCAAGGTGGGAATCAGAATGGAGGCTCCCAAAGTGGTGGGGGCCACCGGTGGCCTCCCATGCACAGGGCCCTGGAACCTCCTGGCAGTGGCACAACGGGTCGGGCTTTTTCTGACCACGCATACCTCAAACCCCAACGTGCCGTGCACTTATACGGTTCCTGTTCTCTCGGGAGTTCCAAACACATCATAAATATTTCCTGTGTTCTCATTTCATACCTGCAAAAGCAGCGAGGTGATCATTTTCTCCTTTCTGCAGGTGAGCAAACCCAGGCAGGCACTGCCTGGGCCGATGGCCTAGCAGGTGGATGGTGGAGATAGGAAGGCAGCTCAACAGCCCCCCCGCGCTGCCAGCCCGCTCCCCGGATGAGCCGCATGCCTGGCTACCCACAGAGCAGACATTCAGAGTACATGAACTTGAGCCCAAATCACTTGACCTAAGGGATCTCGCTTTGTTTCCCTGTCTATTCCAGGAAGCCTGGTGAAAATCTTGGCAAACATCTGAGCCCAGAAACTGAATCTGGTCGTCGTCATCCCATCTGCGCTGAGCTGCTGAGAGGGATCTTATACAACTCTCCTCTCCAAGGGTCAGACACTTAGATGACTAAAGCCAGAGCTTGCCGCCTGGAACCCCAGCTCTGCGGGGAGGCCCAGGGGTGGAGGTGAGCCCTACAGCCCACAACCTGAGACTGGACCACCTCGCTCTCAAGGGCCTTCGATGCAGTCAGCTCTGAAAGCTGGGAGATGGACTAAATAACCTTGGCAAGGTTCCAGCAGGGCTCAAGAGGCCAAGGCAGCCGGTGCTCGGGACACTTCTACAGCGAGAGAAGGAGGCTGAAGCATGTTACCAAAACACAGAAGCAGAATGTCACTCATTGCCTCCACACTCCTTGAATCCATGTGGATCTACGTGATTCTCCCGAAGGAAGGAATGGCGACCTACGCTACAGGGCATTTGGGAAGGTGTGGAGGTGTTCCTGGTTGTCATGGAGATTGAAGCTGGCATCTAATGCTTGTGCTGCATCCTGCGCCATCAAGAGTCATCGTGTGCAAAATGACCAGTGTCCCTGCTAAGACAAACTCAATCTCGTTGAAGACCGACAGTGCACACTGTGCAAGACACCGAGAAGGGAGAGGTTATGGACAAGCAAACAGCTTGGGTGTCCTGTGGTGGGACCACACCCCTCCCTTTCTTCTGTTGGCCACCCCCAGCGGCCTCTCCAGTCTGGGGTACACCACTATGCCCTCCAGTGTGTGAGTGGGTCCTGTCTTCTTAAACTCTGCCAATTATCTGATTCTAACCACCAACCTTCCTTGCTACCCCTTCTCTCTGTGTAGTCTTCATTTTCCTAGATCATAAAAGGGGCTTCAGTAAAGAGATGGACAAAGTCAGCTTCTTACAAGCCAGCATTTCGGAATCAGCAGCTTGTTCCTGGGTAACCTGCGAAGTGCCCTTAAGCAGAGATACTCTGTGCTCTGAGATGTGTCTTGGCTTTCCCCTTCTGCATCACCCATGGCAACAGGGTGCAGACCTGGAGCTCAGGAGGCAGAGAGGTTGTATCTGGTACATAGGGAGGTTGTATCGGGTATGAAACAGGGGCTCAAGTGCGTGTGTGTGTGTTACTGAGCCGAAGTGAATGGGTGATCACGGACCAAAGATGCATTGAATCTGCAAGGGCGGCACTTACGGAGTCAGGGCTGGAGGCCAGGCCCCGGCTGGCAGACTTCTTTCCCCACCCCCGTCAGCTCCCAGCACATAGTCCAGGCAGTCAGAGGCTGTGTTCAAGAAGCTTGGCATGGCCTTGCAGAGCTGACAGCGATCGAAGACAGATGTGTGCCATCAAAGAATAATGGGAATCATGAAAAGGAGTAGCAAGCTTACATGTGGAGAGACAGGAGTCAGGAGGGGGAGAAAGGAGCAGTTTAAAGAAGTGCAGGCGGGGCACCAGATGGGAGCGGGGTGACCCTGTGGGCAGGGCAGCCCTGCTGGGAAGATGTTTCCACAGGAAGGGGGGTTGTGCTCTCTGCAGGGGGCCAGGGCCCAGCACTGCCATTTGCTCCACACTTTAGGCTCTCAAGGCGAATTCTATTCTGGCCAGAGAGCGATACTAGACTAAGGCCCCATGCACCTCCCAATCTCACCCATGGAAAAATTGGGGAATGGGCGAATTCAAGGCATGCAGCGTAGTGGCAGGTTTGCGGCACGAACTCGTGGCTGCGGAGCAAAGTCCTCCACAGATCACGTGCCTTCCTCATCTCTCCACCACTTCCACGTCTACCTCCATCCTCTGCTTCCCAAACCCTCCCTCCTTTTCCTCAGCCACCTACCAGCCAAGCCCTCACTGTGTGGCTCTCTCTACTCATCGCTCTCAGAAATTCCTGAACTGATGGAGGAGAAAGGCAGAAGTGGTGTTGAAAATAAGAAAGGTTGGACCTTCCTCCTTGGTCACCACTTTCACCGAGACAGACAGAGCCCCCTCACCCTCTTCAAGGTTTACTCCTACTCATCATTGTCATCCTGGCCCGCCTCACACCTGGCGGGCAAGTGGAGGAGCTGCTGATGCTTCACGTCTTTCCTTCCTATTATGGATTGACTTGAATTGTGTCCCTCTTTACCCCCAAAGATATGTTGATGTCTTAATCCCCCAGACTGGGAAAGGGGGTCTTTACAGAGGTGACCAAGTTTAAATGAGGTCATTTTATGGTGGACTGATCCATATGAACGGTGCCCTTACAAAAAGGGGGACTCTGTGCCCACGGACATACAGAGGAAGGATGGTGTGAGGACATGTGGGCAGAACGGCACGTGAAGATGGGGGAGTCAGGGCTGAATTGGCAAGCTGAGGGACCTCTCAGACTACCAGGGGGTTAGTAGAGAGCACGAGACAGCTCCATCCCCAGTGCCTTCCAGCCTCCTAGCCTCCTGGAGGCTGGAGATGTCCCCGTGGGGGCTGACACAGCCCGCCAGCACCCTGCTCTCAGACCCAGGCCTGAACTATGAGACACTACTTTCCTCTCGTCTGAAACCACCCAGGTTGTGGGGCTTCGCTATGGCAACCCCGGGAAGCACACACATCCCCACTCTCAGGGGTCTTCTCGGGCCGCCTGCCATTGCCGCCAGCTTCACTCAAGTCCACAACAGCGCAAGGTGGAGCTTTTGTTAACATGCCGGAGAGTACAAGCTGAATCATGTACACCGTGGCTCAAAAGAGCTCCTGGAATGTGTCTAGGAAACTCAAACTGTATCCCACGCAGCCCCCAGCATCCTCCCCCCACCCACAGGCGGGCGCTCCAGAGCCTCAGGGGTCGTGCCACTGCTGCTGCCACAGGCAGATGTCACTGCCCTGTGGTCAGCTGGATCGTACATGGGGGAGCTCCAAGGGGCATGAGGCCAGACCACGCTCCAGCTCCCCAACACACCTGCTGGGAGAACAAGCGCAGGGCAGCCGCCTCAAAGAGATTTCAAGTCACAGAGACAGCAGTCTCTCAGGCAGTGCACAGCACGGACAGAGCCAAGTGCTGAAGCTGCCAGCCAGGCCCCCGTGCTTCCTGGATGCGAGCAGTAAACTGATAAGAGGGAGCGCTCCAGAGGGCAGGAAGAGCTGCCCTCTTGCAGGCATGCATACACGCATGCTGGGGGCAGATCAGGAAGCCAGAGAGGAGCCCACGCTCAGGGTGATGAGGACACTGAAAGATGTGAAGAAACACATGCAATGCAGTAGTGAGTGGAAAACGCCAGTTAGGATTTGCTTATAAAAAAAAGGAAATGCACACAGAGAGACACAGCAAGTGTGCGCGTGCACACACACACACACAGACAGACAGACAAAGACCTTCCAGGAATATGCAGCAGCACTCCCTTATTCAAATTTCCAAAATTTCAGTAATTGTGGTCAATCATGGTCCAAAAATATTAGAATACGATACTTTGAGACAGAGACAAAGAGGCCACATTCACAAAACTTTTTTTTTATAACATGTTGTGACAATCTTTCTTTATTATCATTATTACTGTCAATCTTCTACTATGCCTAATTTTGTGAATTAAACTTCATCAAAGGCATGTCTATAAGGAAAAATCATAGTATACCTAGGATTCTGTGAAGCTTGTGGTTTCAGGCTTTCACTGGGGTCTTGGAACTCCCTTGTTTGTAGATCAGTTGGATCTACAGATGGGATTTGGTTGATGGGATTTCTGGTAATGGTTTTCCTCTTTTTTTTTTTTAGCATTTTCTTAATTCTCTATGATGAACATGCATCAGAACATGTATTTATTTCATCAGCATCAGAGGACACAGTTGCATGTTAGAACTACTTCTGGAAGGATTCCCCAAAGCCTAAGCTCTTAGTCATCGCATCTAATTTCCACTGGCTTGGAATATGAAAGAAGAGACTTCCACTAGTGGCCCTCAGTTAGCCACAGGGTACTTCTCTAGTCCCAGTCTTAATCTAGGAAAAGGTAAAATTTTGGATGAAGCAGACACACTTCTGTGTTTCTGATTAGTGTTAACTACGTCTGCTGATGTGATCACAGGGTCAAAAAAGGACCATGTTCAGGAGCCGATGAGAGGAGGATACCACGTGCAGGGTATTGGTGCCATCACTGCCGCATCTATTAAAGACACATGCTGCTCAATGACAGCAAGAGGGGAAAGAGGAGGGAGGAGTACACAGGGGGAAAGGGAAATTATTCATTAATATTCATTAATAGGGAATAAGGTGGTGTGAGGTAGGGGTTAGGAACACAGATTCTGGAATCAGAATAGAGTGATTCCAAGTTTGGGGCCACTACGTCTTAGCCACTAACTTTGGGTAGTGATGGAGTTACTGCACAAATACTTATTGAGCAACTCCATGGGCATCACTTAATGATAGGGTTATGTCCCAAGAAATACGTGGTCAGGTGATTCTGTGTGTGTGCGAGCATCGTGAAGCATACTTACACAGATCTAAATGACGTTGTCTTGGCTATCGGTGAGGCCTGTGGGGATCACCACTGACTGTGTGGTCTGTTGTGCCCACTAATAATGTTAGTTGCTAAGTAATACATGATTGCAGCATTCCAGGTCCTGGAGACACAGCAGTAAAGCCAGGATACAAAAGAGCCTTGTCTTCATGGACCTTATTATTAATAGGGAAAGTCAGATAAATACTTGAGAATTAATGTATTACATAATTTCCCAGGTGGAGCAGAATATTCAAGTCTCAGTTGCCTTGTCTGCAAAACAGAACAGGAATAGTAAGACAGCTATTTCATGGAATAGTTTTATTTGATGAAATAGAGGATTCATGAGATCACACAGAAATATCATAGTTCAGTAAGTATTCACCATTACTGTTATTCTGAGTTCCAAAGAGCCCAATTACGTCTCTTGTCTGAGTGATAACATGGGGTAATTTTCAGAAATGGTTGCATATGCTCAGAAACTGTAGCAGCAAGTGGAGTTCAAAATACAGTGAAACAAGGAGCACGCTTTTCCTCACTTCGAGGTCTAGCCAAGAGATCAGAGCAATCCCTGGTCAAGTCCATTGTTGCTTAATAAAGGTAGAATCTGCCCTCTGGTTTCTCCCACTCCAGGATAAACTTGAACAGAGGGCACCAGACCTGGGAATTTCCCCCACTTCTGCGCTGCTCTGTCAGAATTTCCTCCCCAAGTTTTTCTGAGGATGTGTTAGATACCCAACTACTCCTGCAGAGGTGGAGAGGGAAGGCAGCAGCTGTTCCTTCCAGTTCACACACTTCAGGGGCAATTTGGGAGTCCTGAGATTAGTGAACAGCACAACTGGGGTTCTCCCAAAGCCCACTTGGGGAATGAGGGTATTTCTGATCTGTGTCCCAAGCCCTGGACCAATGGCCAAGGATTCCCCAGAGGAAGAAAGGAAAAAACGACACCCTGGCTAGGTAGAAGGAAAAGCTTTCCAGAAGGCGTGTGTTTTAAGCCTTGGATTCCAGGCTCAGTCTTCTGGAGAGGAGAGAAATCATCAGAGGCTAGCAAAGGGCATGAAAGATAGATGTGTGTATTTGTATGTGTGCGCGCCAACAAATGCATGTGCAAGAATGTTTTAAGTAACTAAATGCAGGGCTTAAATCAGATGGATTACCCTGGGGTTTTGCAAACCAGTAGCTTATTTTTGGCGGACCTCAGAGGGCTAAATGATTTGTTTGCACTTGACACCAAAGAGGCTGGCGAGTGTCTTTCCTTCTCCCTGTAAAGCCACGTTTGGCAACGTTCTGTAAACTCATGAGGTGAACACATTAGGCTTTCTCTGAAGCCCTGCTTCTATGCTCAAGATTGAGTCCCCCCTTTCCTGGGACAGGGATGCAGCAAGACAGCAAAACACCTAGTCAAGGCGAAATTCAGAGAAGCATTTCAGGAAGACCGAATCTCAAACACAACAACCTACAAAGCAGAACCCAATGAGATGATCAGAGTGTTAAACTAGGAACAGATGAGAGGACTCCACGAGGAGTTCCAGAAAGTTCAAAGAACGCTCTTAGGGGGAAATAATGCAAACCAAAAACAGAAAAGGGGAAGAGAAGCCACGAGGGAATGCTAGGCCTTTCCTTCAAAGCTCAGCGCCCTGGGAGCAGGGAAAGCTACTCTGAGACGTAGCTTCTAGTACTGCTCTGCAGAAACGCTCTCCCTTTCAGGCATATTGGTTAAAACCCCAATATGCCATGCTTTTCCCCATCTCTGTGCTGCTATACTATCCAGATCTAAACCCCCGCCACCAAATCAAGCGGTCTCCTCCATCACTCACCAGAAATCTCAGGAACTCCATCTGCCCTCTGTGAGCAACATTCCTATGGCCTGAATTATTTCTAGTTAGAATTTTTGGAGTGAGCGAAGTCTTATTTCCCTAGATGTATTTGGAGATGGGAACCATGCAATTTTGTATTCCTGGTGCAGTGCATGATGCTTTACCATAACAGGCGTTAGTAGTTAGTTCCCGAATGAGCAGCATTTTTAGAACCAGTCTTTCTACCTATTAGGTCACTGAGCAGAGTTCATTTTTCAGATTAGATAAATGGAGCATACTGAACATTCTATTTTTTTCCTTCTTTTGTGCTCTTGGGACTGGTACATACAGTACTCAGGCATGGAAAGTGAGTCCTTTGGGTGGGCCTCAAGTTTCCTTCTGGGATTTTGAATACACCTTATTTTATTACAGCTTTATTTCTCTCACACTCCACCGCTCATCCATCAGCAAGTCCTTCTAGTCCTACTTCCAAAATAGATGCCAAATATGGCTGCTGAACACCTCCCTTATCATCACCCAAGTCCAGGACACTGAACTCTATAGTTCTCTCTTATACGCATCTGCTCTATCTCTCTGTCTCCACAGCCTCTGAAGCAGGGCTTCAGAGAAAGCCTAATGTGTAGCAGCAGGTCAATCTTCTCAACATGTTAACCAGTGGACACTATTCCTGCCCTGCCCCACACTCTTCAATGTCTTCTCATTACCCCCGAGGAAGGGAAAAACCCTGACTCCCCAATACATTTGGAAGGAAGCATGGAGAAGTTCAAGCTTCTTATCACATGTCTCAACTCATCACACAATCGATACAACTCTACATACAAGTAAATCGTGCAAATGTCACAATGGAATGTCAGCTTGTGAGGAAGGAGGGTTAATCTTTCTCATTCACTGCTCCACCCACTGCATCGGCAATGCCTAGCACACAGCAGGAACTTACTAGATATTTCTGGATAGAAGAACCTTTCTGGATATGGATGTAAAAATTAACTATAAGCCAAGTTCTCCCTTATTCATTCAAACATGCAAACTTGAGGTGGAATTGGGGGTATTCACTTTTTCCTTCCGGAAATAAGCCCTAAGAATATTTATCAACAAAAACCCCAGCTAAGGTAGAAAACAGAGAGAAGAATGAAAAGCAAGATAATGGCTCATGATCACTTGAAGTTAGCTCAAAATTGAATAAACAATGACATAACAGGCTGCAAGTAGAGACATATTGTGACTGTGTTACAGGAGGCAGGTGACTTCAAGGCAGGATGAATAGAATCTGGACAGACAATAAGCCTAGTCTTGAGTGGAATGAAATGGCGTGTCGTGGCCCAGCAAGGTCACTCTGCAGTTTGCTTCTTATTGAGGCTCTGCTGGGCAAGCCACCTAACTTCTGGAGTCTCAGTTTCCTCATCTGTAACCCAAGGGAATTAGGTCTGCCTTGTTCAGTCACTAGGGGGAGGCACATAAAATCCCTAGCACAGTGGGACACTCCGTGACAGGACTACTTATACAAATCTTAAAGCCTCATTTCATCAAAAACTCCGCTACTAGATCAGAAATGATCACCATCTCAGGGCTTAGGATTTAAGGATAAGAATCTCTTCCATCTTGGATCTTCCTAAAGCCTTCAGTGTTTAGTCTTATCTTTGGTTCACTGCATGCAGAGAATGAAAAGGAAAAAGCTGACTCAAACTGGGAACTGCACTCATATAGTGAGGCTCTTCCCATTTTTTAACCTAAGAGGCAGAGCCCAGATTAAGATTCCTAGAGAAGAACCTAAGATCTACTTGGGGGGGAAAAGGCTGAGAAAAGGGCACTGACTGTTCCTAAGAGGACCTCATAGCAAACCTATTCAAGCCCTCCTGAGACACATGCAGAGTTCAGTCCATGCTTGTCTGCTCTAGAAAGGCCCTGAGGGAGTGGTTACTTGAAGACAAAGCCCAGAAGGGTCTCTCCCTGGCCCAGGCCCCGAGGCTCAGCAAGACCACGAAGCTTGCAGGAACACCTACACCTGTCTTTTCCTGACCTGGATGCGGCATGTCTTCTTATCTGTCACCCGCGTTAGTCTGCATTAATGAACTGTGCCCACCTCCTAAGAGGAGGCCTGCCCTCCTCCTATGTAATTCAGCACAGAGAATGTCTCAGCTCGTGAGGACCCTGCCCGCTCCAGGCCGCCCTCTCTAAACTCACCTGAGGGGCCTCCCTGGTGGCGCAGTGGGTTAAGCAACGCACTATGAAGCAAACCGCAGTTACTGCAGCACGAGTTCGATCCCTGCTGCCGGCCAGGGAGGG